>DVQO01000668.1:0-14150 GCA_018231785.1 Danaus gilippus | reverse complement strand
CTCCATGTGAGAAAGAGGCCTTGCTCAGCAGTGGGCTCTGATAGGCTGATGATGAAGTTAATAATACATACTGTTAAGTTCATTTATTATGTAGCTCATATGTACAAATGTATACTTATATATGTTTCTAACAGTATTTTGGACATTTAATATATCCTAGGTATGTTAATAGTCATATTAAAATCAATACTTGTACTAATATTAAGGCCAAATAAATAATTCTATTCAAGCCAAAATAGTTTTGTAAGCCATAACATTTTATATTATTCTTATTAAGAGGTAAGAACTAAGAAGTGAATCAAACAAGTCAAGGATGAAAGATAGATTATAAACACTAATGTCATGTAGATTTATTTAATATCCAGTCATTATTCGTAAGGCGGTGGTCATCTGGGCCAGTTTAATCTTTCTTGCAACCTCAAACGGCTTTATCTAATAAGATCATTAAGGGGAAGTTTCTGTGATGATCCCCGTTATAATTAAGGTTCACGAGATATCTGCCTTACATGCATTAATTCTGATTATCAAGTTATGAATAATTTCGGGCTTGTGAATAAATTGTGTCGTTTAATTAAGGTTATACGTACCTGAATGTTAGTATACTTGGAGGTTCAACTCCATGAGATTGATGTGTATGTGTTAATTATGTTAATGTAACAACTGAAGCTGTCTTGAGTTGATTTGTTTGTTTGAAAATAAATAAATTTTATTTTAATTGTATTATGTAAGAAAAGGAAGTCTTTCTGTTATTTGTTTATTTAAGAAGAGTTGGATAACAAGTGAATTTTAATTGGTTAACAATAATGATTTTATTTAAAACTATTCTAGCCAGTTAGTTTCATTGTTATTAATCAGTATCATTTTATATAGATACAGATTAAAATTTGTAGTTAATTAGTCCACTAACGCTATGTAAAGATTAGTTAAGTTTATAGTGTTTTTTAGTAGAATGGTCTTAAAGTATATCCTTTTTGATAACATACAATCTTCTTCCTGACAATTTCCCTACTTTAGCCAGGGTCTGCCATACATGTTGTGAATAGTTTTGGCTAATTCTTTTTACGACCGGCCGCCTGTCTGACATCAACCCTCTTTTGGGAATGCATTAATCAGTGACGTCTAAATACTCTTAGAAAGTACATATGGCTCGGAAAAATCACATTGGTACTTGCCAGGACTAGGATCGAACCCGCGCCTTCATGCATGAGAGGCCGGCCTTTTAACCACTAGGCGACCACTGACTTAATTAAAAAAAACGTTTCAAAACATGCTTTTATCACTTAAAATCTCCACAAGGTCACCAATACACCACTGACTTTGATAATATACAATGTTTTTATAAAAGATTATAGCCTTGCAAAGATCTCCATCGACATGTTTAATACAAAATTGAGTGTAAATTGTCATTATAAAATTTATAGTCCCAATTCTAGCATATTTAAGAAAATGTATCGTTTTAGCCTTGAAGGTATTATATTTTCTTCTAGTATTTTGTCATTATAGGTCTTACTTATGGTGAATCCTTTAGTATGTCGGAGTACTTACGCCTAACCCTGACAGTGGGTCGTTTGAAGGCTGTGCGGAGGTACGGCATCGACATCACGAGCTCGATGTGAGGAGGTGGTGGCAGCTGAAAGATATTTACACAGGTTAAGTACCACAGAGACTACAATAGCTTAACAGGTTAATGTTTAACTGATACTTATTATTTGGTTACATATTATTTTATTTAATGTAATTTACTCACTGTTTTTGATATAGCACTCATCCATTCCCTTCGTAAGCGATGTATAAAGTTTAAATAAAATATTAGTATATATATAAATGAATTTTGTTCTTTTATATGTACCTATAACTGTAATTTAATATTTTTATCAGGTGTTTAGATAACCTGTATATAAGATTTTAGAATATCATAAATTCCGAAGTAAATTAAATTATAGCCTTGAGTTAAAAATATATGTGTTTATAAAAAATGAGCTAAATGTTTTCACCAAATATTCATAAAAAATTACATTAATAATGTTTATTATAATTTTTAACATAATAAATATAAAAAAATAAGTCCGTCTACAAACTTATACGTAACTGATAACGCATTTTATTAAATTTGTGGCAATTCAAGCAATGTGTTACTTTCTGGTAAATATTTTCCATTGACAACAATAATATATGTGATTTTTATTAAACCGTTGTTAGAATATTGAATAAGTCATAAACAGTTGAATGTTTTAAAACATCCGTGTTTTAAATTTCTACGGAGGATAGTCTACTTATCTGCTTGATTTCCGTAATGACCTTCTGAAGACGTCTCTAGATTCAATAAATTCGGAATGCTCTTTCATTTCCGTCACATTTTCGAGATTCGAGACTTTTAAAATTTAAATATTATGTAAAATATACGCCAGAGCTAATAATTACTGTGTTTTTATATAATTCTCGACTCCATGTATCCGAGGTAAAAATATATTTTAATAATTATCGTAAGTTTAATATCATATATCATATAAAAACTTTATCAAGAAGAAAGAAAAATTTAGTTAAAAAACAGTTACGTTGGTCAAACCATTTCATTGTTGAACGTTGACCATTCTTTAAATCAATAATTTGTGTACACCCTAATAGGGCAGCTAATTGAAAAATTTTTAGCCGAAATTATATCTGAATAGCCTTACAGTCAATGTTTCGTATATATTATAGTCTGGTTGTATTAAAATACAAATGAAAATCAATAAAAATACGGTCAAGAAAGAAAATAAAAAATCCGTATATATAAAATGTATCATTCCATATAATATTATACTTTTTTGAGCTCTTAAATATTGTATATGAATTTTATTCGTGTCATATTTTATAGTTGAAACCCATTTCAAACAGACGTATCTCTAATAACTGCGAGGGAGACCCATAAAGTTATAACTTGTTACAGCTTTTATCACGAGAGTGTTTTATGAGTGGACCTTATAAGTACGTTGACGCAACGATATATACTCGTGTCTATAAATAAAGTATATAAATCATTTTACAGTATATTTTTCATATATTAAAAGTATAAATAATATGGTGTTTGATTTCTTCGCGAAATCACTTTAATTATAAAAGTGATTATACGATTGATTAAGAAGTTTTTTTGAGTTAACTTCAGAAGTTATTAACATTATATGATGACTAGATTATCTCTTCCGTTGCAATGTCTCAAAATCAGATTTTTTAAAATGTATTTTGACATTCAAAGATGAAATTCTTGTGGAGTAGCATTTGTTTCAATTTGAATAAGAATAATGAATCTATCTGTCAATGTAATCAATTTTTTGATTAATTTGTTTTAGCCATTTTTTTCACAGATATAAATCAATGTAAGTTCAACTTCCACCATAGCTACTTCAGTAATATGAAGTGGTATTTTGGTTGTATACTTATATACCACTTTCGAATATATATATGTTTTACAATTTTTAGTTTTACAATTTCGGCCTCACAATGACAACTCTCGATATTTTATATGATTCTATATAAAATTGTTTTCTTCTTTTTAATAATTATATGCCATCTTAAATTTAGCTGCCAGTATAGTGGCCAGTATAATTTGTTTCTAAAAAGGTTATATAATTTTTATATATTAAATTGGTTGCTACAAATATCCAAATTGCACATTAAACGTTGACATTAATAAAATATTCTACGAATCCAATGCGTACGAAGTCATAGCGTAAAAAAACCCTATTTACAAAACCCTCAGGCATTTTTTCTATCAGAACCATTTTTTCTGTCAAATTTATATATATTTTTTTAAAATGAAGTACCTAAGAGAGTTCTCAGCAATTAAAGTAGTAGTAGTATTATCATAATGATACACAAATTCTAGAGGCTTAAGTTAGGTATTTATACAATAAGCCTTAGTATAGCGATACTGCGGATATGTAATGAATGGAAACATAGGCATATTACGTATTTTTCTTGTTCAAATGCTTTCAACTTAATTAATCTTTATCCACCCGATAGACCCTGAATTTGGCAAAATTGTCGTGAGAAGTAGCGAGTTCTTGGCATTCATGTAGAAGAAATGAATTCATGAGTGGAACGAAAAATGTTCAGGCAAGTGGAACAGCGAGTGAATCCATGAATTTTGTGAACGAGAAGGTAACTTCTAACATAAATAGTGATGATGATAATTTGGTAAGTAAATCCTGTAAATAAAAGTTAACTCCTTTTCTTTGATCGATTAGTAGACATATTCGGAAGTAGATTTTATTCAGGTAACCACGTTCTTCTTCAGTTTAAAAAGAAAACTGTACCTTTGCTAACAATAAAACTGAAAATTCTTTGCATACCATTCAGCCGACGAACCGTGAAACAATATCAAATGAAATATGGCACAAATTTAATTATAAAATACAAGTTCCATTGAGAAAATTCCAACTACGAGTACATAAAATGTTCATTATTTCTTAAAATTATTTACAGTACATCACAATCTCGGGTATTTCGTATTCTAACATTGTTAAAGTTTCATGTTATTTATCGTTCCCGTCGAGTGTTGAAACCGCCCAATTTGTCAGAGCCCTTAATTTTATACCGTCCGAACGCCCCGTCACTAGACAGACTGACAGTGGTAACACCGTCTGATATAGTGTTTGAAAAAATTAGAGATAAATATAAAGGAGAAAATATCTTTAAAACGACATATAAAAAGAATTTATGATGACCATTACGTAACGACCAAAGTAAATAGTCAGTTTAGATTTCATATAACTTAGTTGTATGGATAGAATTTTAATTATATTATGTATCATTTTAATTTATTAGTAATAAGTGGAAAAAAAAGGTATGTTCAATATTAAGTAAAAATACATGAGTGGAAAACACACTAATAGACATTTTTCCTTACATTTCAGGTCGCTTGTTGTGAGCAACATTTATTTATTACCTAATTTGTCTTAATCTTGAATACAACGGAAGCTAGTACATTATGTAAGTAAAGTAACACACCCATATTAGATAATATTAATGCAATAACATGAAATGAAACTGATATTTGTAATAGATTACATAATAAGGGTACCAGATCCCGATCCCGATCAATGATGGATTGCTTTTTCTTGAATAACGCGTTCCGATGGATCCAAGTTGTTGTACGGTAATCTACTATATGTTTCACACGATCTAATATAGATATAAATGAGAAGAAGCATCTTAGCATTCAATGGATTCACCGTGCGGATGCCGGGTCTAACGCGTTGCAGGGAGAGGAGCTTCAACAGTGCCTGGGACTTGCGACCCAGGTGTAGGTTTAAGGACCCCTTAACTAACGCGCGTTATACGCTCACCTTCACTGTCCAAGCTCCTCTCTCTACCTAACCATATACATATATGTATGAGAATAAATCTAGAAATATAACACAACTAATCTAACATCACAAATTGAAGTGGTTTCAATATAAGATACAATTAATAAAGACACCCGTGAGCAAAGTCGGTTTGAAACGCTTGTTATAAATAATGAGACAGGATCGCGTTACCGACCAAGATACGAAGAATAATGCCGGCAATTTGAAACGGGGAGACGGTGTAAAAGACTTTTTTGAGATGATAAATAAGTATAATGTTCTTGTGGATCGTGAAGTAGCATTACGATGACGGCGGACGGATTATTAGGTTCATATAGTGTTTATTGTATTATAATAGACAACAACTATAATCTGATTAAGTATGGCTTTTTGACAAGATTCTATGTATATTTAATTATATTATATATACAAAGAAAATAGAAATAATATACTCCCTGCTTGCTTTATATTGTTAATTAAAGTATAAAGTAATTTAAGGAAGTTTTAAAGTAATGAGAATGATAATTAAAAAAAATTGTCACAGTTTTTGCACAGCGTTAATTAAAATTCATATTCCGTGAGAGGAAAGATAAAAGGTTCTAATCAAACCGAATCAAATCAAATTGAAGCAATATTTTATGTTAGCTTAATTAATAAAATAATAAATTTTCTTTAACAAAGCAATCATTACAATATAATGCGAAGATTGTAATGATATGAAATCGAAAGTATATGTGTGAATAAACAAGTAAAGCTATAAATATGTGAACGTTGGTTTGTCCTTCGAGAAAAATTTATGTTATTTACCGATAACGTTTGTAGGAAGGGGTAAGTTTGTAGCCGTATTTTGTATTTTGTATGAGAATTAATTGTGTATGGATAGAAATTAAAAAAGCTTACAGCCTCAAAGGTGCAATAACTTCATCCGGATAGACAATAATCATTCTCATGGGACCGTAACCTTTAACTGCTACTATCCCAATCTGTTCTGACTCCTCGGGGCAAACTATTTCGATTATTATTACATCAAGTCCCGCATGTGATCAATACATGTATCGTTTGTGGTTTTCATTTACATATGTATATTATACAAGTACAACCATCTAGGCGTCTTTTTTTATTTTAACTAGCTAAACACAGACTTTGTACGTGTGGGATAGACTTTAAGTATTTTTTTTTATATACCGTTTGTTTTGTTTTATTTTATTTTATTGACAGTTTTGTTTAAACATTAAGTATCTTTACAATAATGCATCTTTATTTACGATGTTTGAACTATGGCCATTTGGCACTTAAAAAAAATAGCTAGGTTTGCTACATATAGGCATATCTTTTTTCTATTATTCTATGCACAGACAGCGATCTGTAATATTTTTATTACATGTGTAGTTGTCGTTGAATGTACGGATATTTTTCACAAAAAATATTTAGTTGAATTCAATTAAGTTTTATAGGAACGAGGACTTACGATTTTTTTGCTATAGTAAAAAAGCTGATGGTTATACCTTTTTGTTCATTTAATAACACTGTTACGTTTTTTTATATACATTCGTTGTATACTATCAAATATTTATACATATAAAATATGTAGAACAAAGTCTCTTGTTACACCGCAAACAATAAAAAAATATATAAACAAAAATTGTTAATGTAAGTTTTCGAAAACAAAACACATAGCAATAGTTTTTATAAAAAGAAAATCAGCTTTGGAAATGTGAAACTGGGAAAAACATCCTCGTCGAACACTGTTTTATGAACGTTATTCCCTAGGTATAAGGATGATAATACAGTAACATTTATAAACATTAGTGAGGTTGGCTGAAAGAAGCATGAATAGCGATAAAAAAGACGAGAAACAAACAAGTTAAAATTTATGACAATGTAGATAAAATATTAAAGCATATACAACAGAATTATCTCAATAATGTCTATCGAATTACCCTTATTTGAATGAGAAATCCTTTTTCGATTCCAATAGAATCCATTGTCAGCTCATACTGAATGCATCGCATGCATTAATTCAAATATTCAAGAAACTTCACGAGAAATTTACACTTGCATTTGAAAATATCCGCTCTGATATCGTAAAAATTTCTATCTACTGTTAAATAATGTAGTGGAAGAGCAAATATTTAGGTTTCGTTATATCTCTTTGAATAACCATTAAAAATAGTTTATTAAATATATGAAAGCATTACAGCAAATGAGATTACATCCAAGGATTTCTTATTCCTTATAAGAATAAGTAATTTCTGTACTAAAGGTAAAAATCTTTACATGTTATTACAAAATGCTGACACGTGCTGTCTGAAAGCGCAGAGAAATGTTCTAAGATATTTGAAAATATCAGAAATGCAACGTACATGAAATAAACTATGTTGATATATATTTTCATATAATATGATATCATTATTAAGTTGTGATTGCTTTTATTTCTTGGTAGTAATTATCACCTCATTTCCGAGTCAGATTTGGCCAGCATCCAGACTACGTGGCCAGGGTTTCTTCGGGAGCCGAGAGCCATGAGCTGTGATAGCTTGGTTCCTGGTGGGAGAGGCGGTCGCTTGGGCACTTGACCTGTCCAGCTAGAGATGGCCAGCATTTCTGGACTTTCCTTTACCAGGTGTTTCTGGGTCGCCATACATTTGCCTGAAGCATCCTGACAAAAGAACATAAATCTATTCATATATACATATATTATGAGTGCAGTATAAAATTTTGTCTTTGGGTTTTAGTTGTGACCGGAACAAATACAAATTTTATCAGGGAAAGATAACACAACATATTCAAAATTCAAAACCTTTGCTTTAGTTCTTATCCTTGCTATCTATAATGCAACTCTGTATATGCTAAGGATTTGTCACTTTAATTTAAATAGTACCAATAAGATCACAAGTTTTCACCCACTCTACCTACAAAGTATTTCCAATTCGTCATTTAATAATTAACCTTACCTTCGAATATATATGAATGGGAAACTGGAAACGCTCAGTATAATGCAAAGATCCAAACTCGTGATAAGTCCGCGAGTGAACTAAGTATATATGTACAATCATAACACAGTTGTCTGACAGTTCAATGAGTTAAGATCCTCGTTCCTCTGGAGGTGGGCGTTATTGTAGAACTTCAAAAACTGTTTAATTACTAAACTTTATTTCCTTGCTGCAACGTCTTTACGTATTTTAATGACGTCATTCCTGAAGCTCGTTAACTTGCATGCTATTTGAAAGTGGATTTTAGAAATACATGAGTAATTTGAATTAATGATTTCTTTGGTTTTTCAATGATATACTTTTATGTTTTTATGTACAATGTTTAATTTTGTATGTTTATTTTGTTTTATTTTCGTAATAAAAACTTTTTGTATGTTTTTCATAATCACATTTGTGCTTTTTGGGTTTTGTGTTGTTTTTAATATAAACAGTACATAATATAATGCTAAATTCTCTGGCATGGAATCCGCTACTCGGATAAAAAAAAAAGTAAGAATAATATTACTTGAATAGAGATTACAGTTCTTAAAAATAAGAAGTGCTGAAAGACGCTATTTTAGAAAAGCCATTATTGAGAAATCTCTATTTGGATGAAGAGATTCTGTAAACTGATTGGCGAGGCAGAACCTAGAGAGAAACAGAAATGTATCTTAATAACGTATTAAATATCTTGAATTAATTTTTGTTTCAAATAAAGAAAATATATATATAGATAATATTATGTTTTATTTCAAATTTAATTCAAGTATAGGTATATAAAAACGATTTTATTTTTTCTCAATCAAAATTTTTCGTTGTGATGAAGATTATCTAAATAATTATATATATCTATAACTAAACATTACATAATTGTAACATACACGCTAGCATTTTTTTTCCAGTCTAGATCAGTTACAAAAAAATTACACATTTATTTTGACATCTATCAGCTTACTCCGCGTATTGCATTTTAGATTTTCCCGTTTTAATTGTCAAGGTTATGTTAATTCAACATTGGTATTGTTAATGAAAATATTATACTTTTTAAAGAATTAGTTTATAACGATAACAGTTTTTCAATCAAAAAAATTATTTAATTTTTCGGTAGACCCATGATTAGTATATAGCCTATTATAATACTTAAAATAATTGAATGTTTTTATCACTTCATATAGGTACATATTTTTGACACATTTTTATCATGTGAATTAAGGATACCTTACTTTTAAAAATACATTTACGTTACGAAATACATTTTATTTCCCTTCTACTAATTTATATTAAATTTACACTTTTGACCTAAAATTGTAATAACATTGATAAGTCTTTATTTTATAATAAAATCCGATATTAAAACAATCAATGCGAATACCGAAACAAATAAAACTTCTTAGAAGTATGAATAATGAACTATAAATCGTATAATGAACATATTTTATGTCGAAAACAGCGAAAAGAATAGTTTTATAAGTTGTAAGTTTGTAATTCTTCTATAATGATCACACAGCTTAGATTTTTTTGCATCATTATCGAATATACAGATGTTTATTGTTTGACTAATTTAAATATTTAGTTTCAATTTAATTACACAATAAAGAAGTAAAGAGAAAGGTAAATAAATTATTTTTAGTATGAACAAAAGCGATGTATTTGGTTCAGTAATCGATAATTTCATCCACTTTACCGGTTTTGATAGACATAAAGGTTATTCTTTTATGTTTCTTCATAAAATTTATAATCCTAATTGAACAATTACATGCGGTAATAACTTTTAAGTTGGACTGTAACTTGTTCTGAAGTTATAACAACTTTTGCTGCCATCATTTCCAAGCGCGCTTAGTCTTCAGTCTGTGACTTCTGATATTGGAATCAGAGATTTATGGGCGAGGGATAATAATATGTGGATTTCCTATGAACGTTTGTTATTTATGTGTGATATAAGATAATAGTTCCATAAAAATATCGTAAAATTATTTCATTCAATAGAGTTATTGATCGAATGAGATCAGCCTTTTTAGTAGTTAGTAACTATCACACACATATATATTATATGTAACCGTTATTTTTAAATAGTAAAAAAGGTGTAAATATCATAACTACTTAATAAAAAACGACGAAGTTTTTTTAAAATAATTAGATCGTAGGCAATTTTAGACTATTGTTCAATAAAAAATCCTTACTTGTTTTTATTTTTACTTTTATATCATTTACGTTTTAATATACTACAGAGTTATCGCTATTGGTTAAATTATTAACTTGTATTCAAACATAAACAGTGATGATATTTAAAATGGGGTTAACTTTTGTTAATCAGCTAGAATATTAAAATTTTCAAAATAGATAAGGCCGCCATACAAGTTTCTAGTTACCATATCTAATATTATCTATATCTAAGGACCAAGTTATTCGTAAAGTTATAGATACAATTCCGGTAGCATGGCTACCGTCACAGCGTTTCCAATTTACAGACTTTCCAACTTTTGACATTTTCAAACTCAAAATAAGAAACAATTTCCGCTAAGAAGTTAGTTCTGACGCAAGACCTGAAAGATATTCACTGAAAAATATTTGGAAAACATTTTACTATGAAGACTTTTGTTGATTTAGGTTTAGCAATGAATCTATAATCTTTTGTGATTTTTATTCTTATAATAAAGGGTTGTGTTTCTGTATTCTATTTTCTGAGTTTATCGTTCGCATCATTTTTGTATCATTATTATGTTGAGTGTATGATAATCGGGTCTGGTAGGGACTTGCTCGTCCCTCATCCGCTTTAAGTTTTTTCCCCACATCTACTTGACAACTTAGATTACTACAATATATCTACTAGATTTTATTTAAATTTTCATCTTAAATAATTTGACAATTATTTTTAAGTTATCAAACTAAATACAAAAACATCGAGATTTTGTAAACGCAAAATAATTCGAAAACAATTATTACTTAAATTCATAATTACTAGACATTACTCAAATAAAAACCACTAAAACACCTAATCTTATAGTTAATATTGAATTGTTTTGGTCTAAATTGATTACATTGCATTTTATCATAAAAAAATCGTTCATAAACTCGTCAACAGTACATTTATTTGTAAGAATAAAGTGTATAAGCATATTTATACAAACACTCGGTATATTAAAGTAGAAACTAATACCCTTCGTCTACAGACTTCCAATTCCACTTCATTGAGTATCATACAAATCGAAAAAAGCCTTCAATTCAAGCGACAGCGATGTCTCACAGACATTTACAGAATATGTGATAGATTATTTTAACCGTAAACGAATTCTGAATGATTTCAAATAAAATGTACGTATTTATTATGCAAGGCTCGTTAATAAAGTTTTAAAGATATTCTAAATTTTATTTTTATAAATAAAATGTATAATTCAATTAGAATTTATTCAACTTTGAATAGTTGTTTGAAAAGAACTTCACTTTAACATCGTTATAGAAATGAAATTAAGAGTTTATTTCTTTGCTGTTGTTGTTAATACATGAGTAGGAATAATTGTATTTCAATTTAACATAACAAATACATTTTAAATATATTAATATAATTATTTGTAAAGAAAATCAATTTTATGATATTTTTCAAAGGAATTATAGCTTGTAATTTGTTATACATTATTCGGAATTAAGGAAGACGTTAAAAGAAATGAATTATTTTGTAATATTTATTAAATAAACCTTCTTTCTTTGCGTTTTTCAATAGTGTTATGGAAGTAATATATATAAAACTTGCTTACAGTTCAATCCAAACAATATCTAATTAAACAAATAAACAAGTAACCTAGTAGCATATTCCGCTAAAAGTTACATACCCATGGGTAAGAGTGTCGAAGTTTCTCAATCAAGAAATCGAAAACCGTCCGCGTCGTAAGTTAAGAGTACGTCTCGCTTTATCGAGTGTGTGATTTTGTTTTCCTCTCAATACTTACAGTCATGAAGAATATAGCTATTCTAGGAGGAAAAAATAGCGTAATATATGTACTTCATAAAGTAATATTTTTTTGTTATATGTGACGTTTATAGTAATTACATAAAGTATAAACAGGGAGAAAGATGAACAGTATTATATACTCGTTTGTTCTAGTCTAGTTTTCCCCAGCAATGTCATTTTTAAGGCAAGGACGAATTATGTCTGCTATGTAATCGACACGAACGTGGTATATTGAGAGTAGATTAGATTAAAATTATTAAAACTGCTTCATACAATTGTTACTGATCGCATCAAATGAAAGCCACTCAGAGAAATCATCAGTCTATTGGATTGAATGAAAGCGTCGAGACTCTTCACAAGTGATAAATAGTCTTTGAATTCAATTATTGAAAAGATTAGCTTTTTTCTGTTCCATAGACACCTGTCTCGGTGATTGACGAGCTGCCGTCTTTAATGGGTTTTGGATAGCCTCATTAAGATGATAATTAGAAATTATTCCAAGTGTTTTATGAGTCGTACAAAGTATTAAATTTAAATTATGTTTTTGTTTTGTTGAACGTACGTTGGTTTTTTCCATAATATATAACTTAGTTGTGTTGGTAGCTTAAATAGTGGTTGTGTATGCATACTCGTAGATACTAACTTTTTTTTTTAAATCTGAACGGCATTATTTCAAGTTCACTGTTTATTTTTCAAACACAATAAAAAGATAATTTTTAATTAGTTCGTTTTTAGTAACTGAAAAATTTCTTAGATATACAGAAATAAATGAAATTTCTTGGTAATAAACGATACAAACAAAATATAATGTAACTTGGAGTTTAAGGTGAACTTTGAAAGGGGAACAAAAACTCTATTACTTTTTACAGTTTGTTATAACACGTCCTATCTGATTACAAAAACATGTTTTTAATATCAATACTAAATAAAACGTCACTTATATTTACGTCATGTCGAAATAATTAACCAGTAATGAATGTCACACGAAAAAGGTTTAACATAAACTTTACTTTCCAACAAGTCCTAGAATGATAGTCACGACCTATCCAGTCGAATTAAAAAAAAATGTTTTTGGAAATTCAAATGGAAATTAGGTCAGTGTGTTGAACAGATAAAGTGCTAACCTTAAACCAGGCCATGGTGGAGTCATCGTAAAGCACCACCCACTCCTCAGACCATGTGTTCCACAAGTATTTACCTGAAACAAAATGTTCAATATGAACTAGAGCATCTAACAATTAAAATATGATTAATAATTTGAATTGATTCAAGGTGGAAACAAAATATCGACTATTTGTTATGAGAATTAAAAAGTAACATCAATTCGGGAGTTGCTTAAAATATGTGAGGATTACGCGGTTAGGCACGGCTTAACCTATAATGTCAAAAAAAGTGAATACCTGATCTTTAGGGCTCCCCGTAAACAAGTTCCTTACGAAACAAAACTTCTACTTAATGGTACGCCATTCAGTACTGGCGATTGACGCACCAATACTTCAACATTATATAAAAATACTTGTTAGGAGATAATTATGTAATTATGTATTATCTTATTTATTACTTAACTACTTATTCTTATTATTTATTACTTAACTACTTATTCTTATAATAAAAAAAAAATGATTTGTGAGTAGTAATCGGAATACACTAGTTTCTTTTAACAGAATGTATTCTAATACTTTTAATTTAAAATGTTGATTCTACTACGAAGGTAGAATGAGATACTTGGAAATTACTCCTGCAATCTCATTACGTGTGGCCCTCCAGCCAAAGTTTCCTACCGCTCAGTTAGTCCTACAGCAGTTAAGGAATATTGAAGATTTTATCTATATCAATTTTTATACTTCTCCTCTTCTTCTACCTGGCAATTTCCCAGCTTTAGCCAGGGTCTGCTTTACATGTTGT
>DVQO01000667.1:0-14150 GCA_018231785.1 Danaus gilippus | reverse complement strand
TTAGCTATTTGTTTTTACGACCGGCCGCCTGCCTGACATCAACCCTCTTTGGGAAAAAATTTTACTATATATATTTGAGACTAATTCCAGTCCTAAATTCAAACTTACTTATTTCATATTTACTTTATACTATAAAACTATATTTAAAAACCCTATAAAATATGTATCTATAAATCATTTCAATGATTCCATAGATGACTAAAAGCTTTTTTATTTCTACCAGGCAAAAAACTTAAAATAAGCAATAAAAAAAATATAATTTTATACAGGCTGGAAAACGCGGTGGTAAATCCACCACCGTTTGTCGTGGAGAATGAGGCTTGTAAGGTATTAGAGGGTGGTGGGTGTATACCAGACAACGGGGTCTCGGACAGTGACAGCGACGACCTCGGCCCGGAGACAGCTGTGGACCAAGACCTCGACATGGACGAGAACCAGGAGCAAGCTGCGCCTGTAGAAACACAACACCCGGGTTAGTATTATATGAGGGTAGAAGCTCGCCTATAGTACACATAGGGTGACGATGAAGATTGTATGCGCTGAAATCCTCGATCTACCTTATTATCATCAGAAAATCGGAATGTTCAAAGTTCAAACAAACAGTCTTGTAGACTTTCCTCGCAAGCGGACTAAGCGACTGCTTCTTCCTCATACGAACATCAAAATTTTTGGAAAAGTTTGAATGCGTCTGTGTTTCCTTACAATTATAATCTTTGTGTTCTCAAGACTAAGCTGAAAATACTATTATTGTGCTATTACCTCCACCATTTACGGCTCTATTTTCACCTGCCCTCAGGTAGAATAACATTCAAGCATTAGCGTGCCAAAATTAAACAAAATTATATCACTTTGACTAGAGAGGAAAAAGACTTCATTTTCCAATAATAATACTTAATCCACTGACTCCTGGAACGATAGTCGGTTAGTAAAGCAACGAGAATATTATATTATTCCGAAGGTTGCAACTTCGATTCCCGTTCGTCTCTATGAATTCAATTGATGATGTTAAAAATTCATCAAAATTCCTGAAATAATATACTTTATTGTTTTTTTTATTAACTACAACAATTTTATCTAAATAACGGTATTTTTATTATGAACTTTATTTTAATAAGTAATATTTAGTGATGACTATTTAGCCGAATTCGATTTAGTTATATATATTTTTTGATCCTAGTTTGTAAGAATTGTTATCAATGCGACTGTAACTGCCCGACAAATAGTTTAAATAGCTGACCTTGGTACAGAAGTGACTTGGGGGCATTTGGATATGTCGAGGTCATCGCAGCCTTTGCATTTACGTATGAAGAAATTTTTAAAACAAATGTCATTATTTTGTTACAAAAGTAATATGAACTCGGCTTATCTTACATAAATAAAACTCTAATATAGTTTTTCCTTATCCTGAACAATTTACATGCACATAAATTTATCGCTACAAAACCATAGACAGATGAGAATAAATATTTAAGCATATTAGAAGTGAAATTGTTGTCATAATAATATCTTACACATGAATATATATAACATAGTCTGTCAGTAGTTGCAGAGAGGATTATATGCAAAAGTTATAAATAATTTTAATACCCATAATAACGAGCCGGCATCCCTGAATAGTGCGCGCCCCTCTCACCGGCCGGCCCGTGCCGCGTTCCTCCCTCCTCACCCTTCACCTCTCTCCCCTCACCCGCCCGCCGCCGCCAACCGGCCATCAGTCGTACATCGAACGTTCTTGGGTACTGTATATCTCCTTACCGACTTGTCAGTTACAGTGAATCGGCTATTGTCTGCTGTTTAACTCCTTAAACACGCTATTTTCATACGATAATAAGTGCAGTGCTGTTTACCGTTTACGGTACGTGATTTTTTGATGAATATTTTTAAATATTTACCCTTAAAATAGTCAGTGTATGGTTATTTCTGTGTTGATTCATGCTGAGCAGTGTTCTGGAAATAGATCGGTCTCACTGAGGCGCATCCCTCCTTGGTCTGCTAAAGGATCTTCGCAGTCCGTGGGTTATGTGGCATATTTTTGACTACTTAAATATCAATTCCTGAGGAGCCGGGCGTGGTGACTACGAGTCTTACTTGAAATGGCGTCCGTAATGTTTTTGCTAGTTTAAAATCGCGACCGGTGTATATCGGCTCTGGCATGTGGCTTTGTCGACCTAATAAAAATATTAGGTACTGAAAGTATTACTCTCGTGGGACTAATACGTCTATGTCTAGATAATAATTTAATTATGATATGTGTTCCAATAAAGGGTGTGTCTAACACCTGTTGATTTGAAAGACTGAGAGGGTAGCATCGCGTGATCACCTTGTGCTTACATATAGTATATACAAGTAACGGGCTAATTCATTTCAACAGTGGATTCGAGCCACGTTGATGGCAACTTGGTGGATAATGTAGCTGAGAGTGGCGAGGAGTCCGAAGACGAGTGGAATTACTATAAAGGAGAAGGCGAACACGAGCGTGAACAAATCACCAGCGAAGAGGATCGAGAAATACCTCGTTCAGAAACACCTTGTCAGGATAATGTGAGTTTGTAGAACATAAACACTGAATAACTTCAGTAAAACTATGTATTATTCTTAGTATTATACTAAATATCAATCTATAATGTATAAAGGTTTTTAAAGAAGAATTCATCGTTTGTCGCTAAATATGTGCGATGTTTTGAATCAACACTTTCTATGAAATGCCATGTTTTTAATATACTATTTGTATATAAATTTATACAGATGTAGATGTTTGTTGGTGTAACAGGAAATAAAGTGTGCAATTTCAGTTGTTCCTCATAAGTTGTCCATATAGAAAGTAATTTAAATCATATTACCAAGACTTCCTTGTAACATTTGGCCAAGCTTCTATCTGTTCTAAGAGATGTTGTTCATTTTCAATTGTTCTGAGTTGTATAATATTCTTAACAAATCTTATAACTATTCAGTCTACGTGGGAGAGCAGTTCCGCAGACATGAACAGTTCTCCTCTGAACCCTGATGCGCCAGTGTTTGTCCCCGGCGGTGTGGCCGGATCGGATGTTCTACTGGCCGAGTCACCTCGCAAACCTCTACCTATAGATGACATAGAACTGGTTGATGAACAACAGTTTCAGACCGAAGCTGTTATTAGACCAGCTGAACTACAAGACTGTGAGCTTAATGGCCATCATGTGAGTTCTGTTATAGTAAAATTATTCATACATTTTAATATTTGTATTATTATTTTAT
This sequence comes from Danaus gilippus, assembly GCA_018231785.1. Taxonomy (NCBI): domain Eukaryota; kingdom Metazoa; phylum Arthropoda; class Insecta; order Lepidoptera; family Nymphalidae; genus Danaus; species Danaus gilippus. The sequence goes on along the minus strand of DVQO01000667.1, from coordinate 10,916 downwards.
TTATATGTGGAGTATTATTGACAGTGGACATTTATTACAGAATATTTCTATGGAGGGTGTTATAGAACACGCAAACGGCGACAAAAATGAAATGGATAGCATGGGCTTTGGTTTTAATGTGGGAATAGACCAGAAGCAAAATGAAACAATTTTCACACAGGAGTTTGATAGGATACAGAAGGATACTACAGATTTCTGCAATATCCAGGTCAGTGATGTTTTTTATTTCTTCAAAAGTATATATTATACTCATAAGTAATATAGAAATGAATAAAATTTAATTTTCCTTTAAAACATTTAACATAATAAGTGACACATGTCTAAACAGATATTGTACATATATTGGCTTTAAGTGAATAACTTCAATTCAATGTAATGGTATCTTTAATACACTTTTACCAATATGTATGTACTTAACAAAAATTCTACTCACTCATAATTTTAATCACTACAGAATATTTTATAAAGAAAATATAATTTAACTGTACATGACACAGTTTAAGTATAAGCAACACCATAACATATCATAATTTGTAATACAATCTAATAACAAGTTTCATATATATTTTTACATTTGTTTAACAAGCTTTGTGCAATGAACTTTTTCTTTGACCTTTTTGTGAATACAGTTTTTAAATTATTGAGCAATTGCAATTATTGAGAAACAAAAACTGTTACAATTTAACTTAACACTAGATAAATTACTATTAAAAAAGTTTAAGTTCAGTGAATAGTTAGCCAATGTTAGTAGCAGATTAATTTAAAAAAGAGATGATTACATACATACCTAGGATAAAGACATCACTGTAAGAAATACTCAGTTTAAAGAATATTTTATAATAATGTTTGGCTTAGTCATATTGAGTCATAAAGTGATTAAAAATGTTTTGGGAAAAAGTTGAATGTTTAATAATAATATACTTGATTTATTTTTTAGTGACTATTATAGTTGAAAGATAACAGATTAAACATGAAAATATTTCCAGAATCACATATTTTAATCCGAAAAAATAACTACAAGAACAAAAATTTAAAAAATATTTTTATTGAAAGCAAAAAAATAATTGCTATATTAGTATACATTTACATCACAGGGCTGTTTGAGAGACTCAAAAATTCTGTAAAAACTAGTTTTAAATTCACTACATTCCAAAATTAAATAAATAATTTATTCAATTTTCTTTATATATATAAGAAGTTTCAATCATCTGGTATATTTGATTGTACAGGTTACCTTATCAATTAAATAGATTTGTAATGAAGCATAATTACAATGTAATTTCAGGTATTCCAAGCCCACACAGAGTCAAATCCATTTAGCGATCATGGAGATGATGAACTGTTTGAAAGACTGAAGAATAAAGAAAGGGATCCAATGAGCATGAGCTTCTATCAGGAGAAGGATGATGACACCTGTGAAAGATTCGGGAAAATTGAATCTAATGTTGATCTGAATGCTGTCCAACCTCTCCCTGAAAGTGACGAGGAAGATATTCAGCAAAATGGAATATGCCTTGTTAAGAATGAGAAGGACAAAGAAAATTTGTGCCCCGACGAGAAATCTGATCTGTTTAGTCTTAATGAAAATTTGGATGAACCAAATAATGATATTTTAAGATTTGATGATAGATCAGACATTGTAGCTAATAATGTTCAAAATATAGGTAATTTTGTTGACTTTACTATCAATAATACCAATAATATGCAAGGTTACAACACAGAATATGACTGCATTAATCAACAAGAAACAGTTGCTCAAACAGACACACCAGAATCTCATAAACTTCTCTTTGAGCAAATTCCCGAAATACCAGATGGTAAGAGTTCAGAATTAGGTTTTAATAACGAAGATCTGTTAGATCCGTCTGAAAGCGAAAGTAACGTCAGAGCAATTACACCACAAGAAGAAGACTTGTCTCAGGACGTAGAACTAGATCTTAAACTTGACGAAAACAGTACTGGTCAAGAGAAGGAGTGTTCAGCTGAAATTCCAGAAATCAAACTTGAAGCAGATGATAACTTTGAAGTTGTGGGTAATTTGAAATCACAATCTCTAAACGCGTCGCCTTCTCCTGTGCCTAGTGAATCGCCTTTGCCTAATGAATCAAGTACATTCCAAGCAGAGTTCTCATCACAACAAGAAACATCAGTACCCCAAGAGTTATCGTCGCCACGACAATCCCCGATGCCGCAAGAGCGCTCTCTGTTTGGAGAATCTCCTTTGCCGCAAACGTCTCCGATTCCGCAGGAGACTTCTTTGTTTGGAGAATCTCCTCTGCCGCAAAAATCTCCGATTCCGCAAGAGTCTTCTCTATTACGAGAGTCTTCTTTGCCGCGAGAGTCTCCTGTTCCCAGCGAGTCACCTGTAATGCAGGAGCCCATCATGCAGCGACAGTCTCCAATGCCTTGCGAGTCTCCTGTACATCAAGAATCTTTGCCTCGTGAATCTCCACTAATTCCAGAATCTTCGCCGATTTGTTCCCCATTGCCTCAAGACATTTTACAGCGCGAATCTCCTGCGCCACGAGAATCTGTACATCTTGACTCCCCCGTGCCTCAAGAAATTCAACAGCGTGAGTCTCCTATGCCGCAAGAATCTTCACTGCCAGTTTCCCCATTACCGACAGAAAAATTAGCGCTCGAGTCCCCAGTGCCACAAGAATCTCTACTAAATGAGTCACCTGTGCCACAAGAATCGTTACAGCAAGAGTCTATATTACCAGAAGAACCTTTACTCCGCCAATCTCCACTTCCGCAAGAATCCTTACCTTGTGAATCCGCAATACAACAAGAATCTACATTGAAGTGTGAATCACCATTATCAACTGAAATTCTTGTTTCAACAGATGTCAAACCGGTAACATCGCCGTTGCCTACAGAATCTAATGAACCTTTCGAAGAAATGGAAACTCCCATTACATCTTTGAAAGAAAATGAAAAGCTTTTACCAGTGGAGTCTCCTGAACCAGCAAAGTCGCCAATGCCTTCACAATCCCCTGTAGAAGCACCATCACCAGTTCCACAGGATGAAAGACAACCCGAACCTGCAGAGATTCCATTACCAAGAGAATCTCCTTTGCTGTCCGAGTCTCCAGTTCCGGAGGAGCCCGTTAAGGATTCGTTAGTTAGTGAAGATACACAAAATGTTACATCTGAGAAGATGACTGATATCCAAGAGAGTTCCCCAGTGTTTGAGGTAAAGGAAGAATTAAATACTGATAACATGACAGAAAATATTTCACCTATTCCAGATGAAGTTGAAAAATTGGACAAACAAGATGACATTTTAAGTAAATCACCTCAATTTGAGCAAAAAGTAGAAGAATCGCTTCTCTCTTCCTTCGAATGTAAAGAAACACATAAAGAAGAACAAGAGGTGGTTCTCTCACCTGAACCAGTGTCTGATGTACATGGCAACGATGCTTTGAAGGCAGAGGATCCGGCACTCTTTGATAAGGATAACACACAGAGTGAAGTACCTCTTGAAGCTTCAAGCTTTTCTCAAAACGAGTCCATCGTACCTTCACAAAATGTGGAATTAATAGAAGAAAAATCTGCGCCCTCCCCAGTCCCAGCTGTCGAAGTGCCCGTGCCTGAAACAGACTACTCTAGACTTACACCCGAAGTGGCGCAAGAAGCATTCGATCTCGAACCGAGTGAGCATGCGCCGGTGCAGGCTCCCATAACCGAAACGAGTGCGCCCGCCCCTGACCTGCTGCCGGACGAGCGACCACGAGCTGAACTCGTCACGGACATCGACATCGGCATACCGGAGTCGCACGCGCAGGAGATATGTGTGCCCGTGACCAATGAGATCCAGGCCGAGGAAACGATCCGGCCCGCTGCCACGCCACCGCCCACGCCAGCCGTCGAGCCTCCCCAGACCGAGCTCGGAGACGCTCCCATCGCCGCAGCCACGGCGGCCGTCGCGGCCGCTGCCGCCGCCACCGCCGTCGCCGCAGCCAAGACCTCGCCGACTAAAAAATCGCCCACGACACCGACACCGAAGACCGATTCGCGCACTCCCAAGACCGCTTCCAAAACAACGGCCGCTCGAACTTCCGTCTCCGCGACTAAAAAGCTCGCCCCGACTCCGTCTACAACGACACCCCGTTCCCCTGCTCCACGGACTCCCGCCGCCGCCGCCAAGGCGTCTCCAGCCCCACGAGCTTCCCCCCGGCCAGCATCCGCATCCAAGCCCTCGCCGAAACCCGCAGCACCGCCAGCCGCACGACCCGCCGCGTCCTCGACTGCCCGTACCGCCGCGCCCGCTGCAGCCAAAACGGCCGCCCCGGCTCGCTCGGCTGTGCCTCCGCGCCCCGCTGCCAAGGCACCTGCTACGAAACCCGCAGCCCCCAAGCCCGCACCTCCGAAACCTGCCGCTGCCGCGAAAACGCTCGCTCCTCGTCCGGCGTCGACGACTGCACCCGCAGCCAAACCAAAAGAAACTAAACCTAAAGCGCCGGCCGCGAAACCATTGACGAACGGAGACGTGAAGCCCGCTGTCCGCGCGACTACCGCCCGGCCGTCAGCAGCGCCGGCAGCGCGGCCCGCGGCAGCTGCCCGCCCCGCCCCGCGCCCTGCGCCTCGCCCCGCAGCGCCTGCGCCGACAGCCGCCGCTCCTCTTAAGTATGTTTTACAAAATTCAATTGCAAATATCTGCTGTTGTTTTTATTAAATGACCGTTCTCGTCCTTCTCCAGGTCTGCAGCGCCCAAGCCGGCGGCCCGCGCTCCCCTGGACAAACAGAGTAAAGATCTCGCCAATAAACGTATAACTGCTAAAGCGGCACCGCCGAGGACTGCCACCGCTAAGGTAACCAATGACATTAAAAAAATATACGAAACGTTTATCCATTTCAAGTACTGCTGAATGGCATTTGATTTGCGGAATATTTTGGAGTCACGTTTTTAACTGTTTCATAATCATGAGGTTGATGTCATCGTATAACGTAGCATATTTAATATGTAGGCTCCTAGTGGTGTAAAGAGCGTTCCCCGAGCCGTGAAGAAGTCCGTGGATAACAAGAAGGCGTCCCCCGAGCCGCCCGTGAACGGCGTGTCCTTGAAGGCGCCCCCCAGCCCGCCGCCGGCCGACACGCTGCTGCCTGACGTCATCGCGTAGACGCTCACCGATTCCTATTATTTTCCGCTTGAATTTTGTGATTTTCTATAAGTGTATGATAGTTTTAACGACGTTTAGGTGCGGGAGACTCCTCCCAATTTTTTTTATATTATAGAGTCGCTTTTATAGATGCGCGAGTCGCGGCAGCGCGCGGCGCGTTCACTACTATGAGTCTGTTTAGAATTTTTTATATTACCGACGAATGATCGATTTTAAATCTGGCTTTTAATTTATTTTCTTTGTATAACCGTATTATTTAAATAAAATTGTGAAGAAGGACTGAGACATCGTTTTATTTATAGTTTTATTGGAATTATGATTTATGCGTATTATAGGAATACAACAAAGTAACAAAAATTACTTAATTATTATAACATTTACTTAATGTCAATGTATACTTAAATATCATGGTGTTACAAAGAAATAATGATATATAGCATTATATTCAAATAAATGGTTATATCACCGTCTTTTGTTTTTGTTTAATTACTACTCACCCAGTTATAACAGAGTTACGTGCAACCAACGTGTTATGAAGTGTTTACTCGCATTTAAAGAGTTTTTATGTGATTTGAATAATATCTTGACCGTCAATATTTTATTCGTGTCCCGTGAATAAAACATAATTAACTTATTAAACCATTGCGAGAGAAGAGAAAATTTAAATATGGTTTTAAATGCAGTTCCTGTTTTCAGTGTATGTGATAGAACTTTTAGGGGAATTTAGTTCGGTTTCGGCGAACAAAATTTTGTTAACCCATCTAGCTATCTAAAATATACTCATTTCTTTCTTTTGTTAGTTTGTGAAAAAGAAACTGCATTTCCTAAAGGGTGTTTAGGAAGGACAACGGGTTTTATCAATAAAATATTAACAACCTTGTTTTCGACCACATTCAGCTGAAAATAATATCGAAACGTATAAGTTCTCACGATGAAAAGCCATAAAAATATTTATTTTATCAAGTTTGCCAGCTGTGACCTAACTGATTAAATAAAGTTTGCGTCTTGATTTTGTTACTTTATATCTCACCTAGCGTGGCCCTCAATGAAATTAAACTGTCCTTTCACTTACCTTTAATTATTGTTAAACTATGGCATTGTATTAGAAATGGACGACTAAACAGAATTACAGGTAGGCAAGTCTTATGTATTTTCCATTTTAATAATTTCAATATAAAAATCTTGCAAAAAATACCACCACCTGCCGACGCGAGCAAAAAGGACCTTTGCAATCTTAGTTTCAACAGGATCACAATCACTAAAGATTTTGAAGCTGAGACCAAAGAAGGTATAATTGTTTCTTTTTTAATGCTAATGCTACGTTTAATTAGATAGCAAATGTTTAAATCATAGACACACCTATTATCTAAGTAGGTACGTAGCTACTTTCTGTAGGTATGGTTCATATACTGGAGTAGGCTAAGAACCTCTTATCACTATTAACTCTTTGTATTTAGATAGCTCCGCATCCCAATGAACTAGCGGCGATTACGTTTTGATACAAATTTTGGATTGAAAACGGTAAGTTGAGGTTTGGTTGACAATCTCTGTGACATTTTCGCTAGCTGCTGCCTTTCCTCATTTCCATTTTAGATTATTTTTATGTAATTCAGGGGCATGCACAGATTTTGAGAGTTTGAGAGAATGGATGACCGTGTTTAAATTATTTAATCGCACACCTCACAGCTATAATTTTCCAAATATCGTTAATAAAATCACAAATTATTTTATTCATAAATACAATTTAATCATTAGCGCTCAGAAAAATGTATACAACAAAATTGAGAACCAATGTTTAAACGGTATTCTACCCAAAACAAATAATTCCTTCGATTTATTAACTTAAAGACTTCTTTAACCACCCTGCTTGTATAATGCAGTGTCTTTCAAACTCTTACACATGCATAGGATTTTACAGAATATACAAATATTTTCTGTGTACAGCACGAGTTTTTTATGGCGAACAAGTAGTGAATAGTACTGGTTATGGTCGAAAATATCTCTATTTTGAATCGAAAGATGGCACTTTTACCAAATCAAGAATCAAATATATATTTAACGTTTGTATGAGTATGATATGCTGTGGTTGTTTTCCTCTGTGGAGTGTACGCTACTGAAGCAGGACTGCTTCTAATGTTATGAATAAAATTAAGATGTTAAATATCTATTTATATTCCATTAAATTCCTAATGTTTAATTTTTTTTTATATATATTTTGACTATAGAGCCATTGACTATCACTCATCTCGCTGATAGGTATAAATGAAACGTAGGTGTCGAACACACTATCACAATATTATAGCCTTTTCACACTTTTCTTGAAAACACCCCAATTATATTTGTATTGAAAATCAGACGCAGACAAAATATTTCAATCCTTTGCTGCGCTCAGTTGAAGTTTCATTCGCATGCGAGAAAGATCTGGAATGAAAGAATGGATGTCCACCGTGCGTCTAGCTGTCATAGTTTCAGAAAAATTATGCATATTTCTTTCAGTTTGTAAAAGCTGTCCTCATTCCCCAACTAGTGATCAAGTATGGTGGGTTATATCGTAGGAAAAGGCGTTCCTGCAACTGTCTTTCAATATTTATCTAATCTATATTTTATATGCCATATTATACGATATTGTATTCCTTTTTCAAACTAAAAATACCGTTTGAAAAACGTTTCATATTACGTTAATAGCAATATCTACTTTTTACAGATAAAATTGATCAAAATGTCTTATGAAATTGATAACAGATATAATCTTGATAAAATTATTGTTTAAACTCTTTATCTTTGACCTTACTGATTCTCCAAGAACATTCGCAATACATTATTCCTTCCGGCTAAAGTTATGTTCACATTCTCAATCTTTATTATATTTTATAACTGTAATATAAAAAAATATTATTAATAACAGTTTTTTGTAAACATTAAAAGTTTTATCATAGAAGTGAAATATTTATTTACTTGCAAGTCTTGATTTATAATTATGTTAGAGTTTAATTAAAACGACACTTTGTAGCATAATTATAGTTTTTTTAGGCAGATATTTGTACTATTACATTTTTTTTCATTCTTATGTCCCTTGCTCTGTGTACGATATCCTACAGAAAGACTGTACAATAGTTACCTAATAATGCCATTATTCAACTAGAATCCGTAACTCAAAATACGAAGGTAACAAAAAAATTTCAATGTTGTATATATTATGGAGTTATTTTAAAATAATTATTGTTTATCGATGGGAACAAAAGATACTGTGAGCGGTAGATATGTTGATTTAAAGACAGCATATAAATAATAGATGTAGTACATAACTTGAAAAAGTAAACTATTTTTATAATGATAATTTCTTATTCAAGATAAACTTAGTGCAGCAATAATAATTAAAATTCAATGGTATACAATTAAATTTCAACCGTATTTGAATTATTTTCTAATAATCCGATACAATAAATTGAGATTGAATTATATCAGTAAGACTGTTTCATCCCATTTGGAGCAATCACATGTTCGAAGATACTTAAGAGTTGCTCTTTAGTGATTATAAATCAACGGCAAATGATGGCGGTCCGCAATCACGAAGCCCTCACTCGTGTTTATACGATGCGACGATGCGAAATTAAAGCAGGTTTGGAGTCGTCACAATTTTGACAAGGAAGGCAAGGCTACGCTGCAGGGTTGCTAACGAACTGATATACAAACCCTGACACTCGCGATTCCCAAGAGGCAGTCTCTGAGGGAGATGTCGTCCTATAGGTATTGGTGAACGTTCCTAACGCCATCAACACTGCCGTTCGAGTTCAGATGCTTCGGATCCATTTAGTGTCTCTCCACATAGATATTTTCTACGGCTGGCACACTGTCTTTCGCCGCAGCGTCAGCTGGCGAGTCATCCTCACAGTGATCTCTTGACAAAAGTCTTTGCTGCAGTTTACTGACACCGCCTAGGAAGCTTATAATTGCACTACCCAGCAGCCAGTATGTCTACTGAGCAATTAATCCATCCGCAGGCCAACGGATTATGAAAACGACGGAGAAGCCACAAATACGGAATCCTTATATTCCGATTTTTTGACGGTTCTGCCGAAGCATGCTTGATTTGGAAAATAGCTATACATGATCTTAAGGAAAGAAGCAGTCCTTGTTTCTGTTATGTGTCATTACCGTCGAGAAGACTGCGGAACGGAGATAGTCGACTGAATTTTTTCACTGATTAATACTCGCTACTTAGGGGAACGAATATTACTTTTTAGAGCTATGGGGAGAGGGGAATAGGAGGCACTATTTTGCCTCCTATAGGATGCTATGTCATAAAGTCAGTGGTGGCCTGGTGGTTATAGGTCCGCCTCTCATGCACGAGGGCGCGGGTTCGATTCTGGCAAGTACCAATGTGAGTCATATGTTTTTATGAGAGTATTTAGACATCACTGACAGGGGGTGAAGGAAAAACATTGTGAGAATTATAATTTCACAATTATAAGTTTTAAATCACCAAACCGTCTTGAGCAAGCGTGGTAATTAATGCATTCCCAAAAAGGGTTGATGTCAGGCAGGCGGCCGGTCGTAAAACACTTAGTCAGAACTATTTACAACATGTAAGGCAGTCCCTGGCTAAAGCTGCGAAGTTGCCAGTAAGAAGTAGAGAAGAGGATGCTGTGTCATATGGATGTTCTGGAACAAATTTCTTGGAACAAACCAATTTTTCTTTACACGGAATACGATCATTCATATTTTTATTATATTTTGTGTCAGTATTGCAATTGCAGCATCAAGTATTGTGATAACGACATCATCTGTCAGAGAATTTTTAAATCCAATCTAGTTTAAAGAATTATACAACAAAAAGATAAAGATTTAGCGATAGCGAGTTGATGCGCGTAACTAAAATAATAAATGCATAGGTACCTAGTGTTAGTCGCGTTGAGACATTCCTGCTGGTGGCCGCGATGGGTGAGCTGAACTTCCCTTACGATATAACACCCTTCACTGAGGAGGAAAATGAAGAGTTTTTGAATTACTTACAAGGTAATTAAATGTATTGCTACCAATTGAATTTAGATAACTGTAATAGTTGGTCTATAAAAAAAAATTGTACTATAAATATAAACGACTCGTCTTTTGCACTGCAATCTAGATTTCAGTTAATTGTTACAGTTGAATTATTATTAATAATTATGATCTGTTTTATTTAGGTTTAACAAAAAAGTACTGTCGTATTGGACCCAAAGGATATGTACTAATACGAGAGTATGATCGGTGCATGGCAGCCAATATTTACAATTTTCCATTGAGATCTGATGATGTATTCATCGTTTCTTTTCCGAAATCTGGTAATTTTTCAGTTACTCTTTTTATATTTTAGCTCATCTGTTCACCTCCTATCTTCTCCCAAGAAATCCTACTAAGATCGCTAAATTCTTCCTTTATTGCTACGTTAACTTTTTTTAAATATTGTATTTATTCAAAACCATTATTTTATTTTATTTTATTCGAAAAACACATGATATTTAAAATGTTTCTAATTAAATTACAATAATGTGAAATTTTTTTACAGGGACGACATGGACTCAAGAACTAGTGTGGTTGTTGTTGAATGATTTAGATTATGAAAAAGCAACGAAAAGCTTAAATGATAGATTCCCATTTTTAGAGTAAGTTATTTTACACAAACCCAATAATTATTTTTATTCGTATTTTACTCTTAGACCCAGTTTCACCAATCAATGTTTGATTAGTCTAATCATAGAATTTACTAACCAACCTACAAAATTATAAATGTTTGTTAAAATGTTTACGTCCCAC
>DVQO01000666.1:0-14151 GCA_018231785.1 Danaus gilippus | reverse complement strand
TTTATTCTTATAACCATAATGATTATATATTAAATAAATACATACTTAAAATGTAGATACTTAACGTTTTTATCTTATATATGACATTTTTTAAATATTTGTACCTAGATATTTTCGTATTACTCTTCCTGGGAGAGTGTGTTTTTTTGTGAGGTATTCTATCAAAGTTTGATAAAAGGAATGAAGAAATACCCCAAAAAAATTTAATTGTATCTAATGTGTTTAAGGTCAACATACATATTAAACATTTCTATTATAAACATATGAATAAAATGATTTAATATAAAGTTATCAAACCGCTTTTATATATAAATATTATTCGTTAATTTCATTCATTCAATTATAAAAAGTACAACTAAGAGTAGAAAACAGTAATTATATTTTACTAAACAACTTAAAATCAAGTTTGAACGGCAAGTATTTTATAAGAAAAAATTGTTTATAAGTTAGGAGCACAAATTACAAATATTTACAGGTCGCAGCACAAGAATTCTCTCAAAGCGTTCACGAATATGACAATTACAAGGAGCTGTATATATAAGTTGCATTATTTTATACGACGTTTTCCGTGAAATTCAGAAATGAAACAATGTGGAACATTTTGTATTAACAAATAAAAAACAACATTCTATTTTAACTTTACGAAATTCTTTTAAATTAAAATATACACAAAAATAAAATGTTTTATAACTGCGACGGTTTTTCATCCTCTTTTTCTAGATCATTTCTAAAATGTCTCCTTAAATCACTATCATTTTCTTTACCTATTTTTACTTATAATGAAGACAAAAAATATTATTAAAATATTATATGTATCACATAATAAAACCGTAAAAGTGTGCAAGTCTTGCATTGAAAATCAAACTCCTTAATTCTACAATAAACATCTAAAAGGTTACCCTAAGTTTTGCTTTCTCACACTACACTAGTGTGACCTACTCGTAATAGTTTCAATGTAGATGCATTATTGAATGCAGAAAGAATAAAGCTTCGTGTATAGCATCGCGGTGCAAGCTTGTGGGAAGAATTTAATTATATAAAAGTAGATAACCTCGTAACAGTTTTTTTTTTCATGTCAAATATATTTATTATGTGGATTAACAACATATGAGTTTGGTCAACGAGTACTACAGATAAGAGTGGAGTATTGAAATATTGAAAATAAATAAAGTCTGTTTGTGGCATTAATCTTTCAAACGGATCGACCGATTTCGATGTCTATTTTTTATTTGAAAGTCAGTTTACTTGATGTGATTCTACAGTATGCTCGGTCAGCAATATAAAAATATAGGCTCTTTTCAAAGATGATGTAGGGCGTAAGATTAATAGAATCAATATTTCGCTCATATCAGTTTATCGTTAAAGGAAATATAAACGCGTAGTTTTTTTAGTACTTGATATATTTTAGTAATATTCAGAAATCAAGCTACTTATAGTTGTACTTCACCACTTAAGAACATAAATTAAAACATGGGTTTGTGTTTTTGAATAAAAGAGCTAATGTCTAAAAGGCTTCTCTTGTAGTATTTTGTTTCATTTTACCTAATAAAATTGTATAATAAACGAAAATAATTTGACTAATAAATAACACGTAATGTAAATAATTTTCAAAATACAAGTATGAGACAAAAAAATCATTTCTTTCCGTCGTCATTTTATAAATTTGATATTAATTTGTCTTTCAGTCTAGTTCTCTACGTCAGTAAATTTACTATGAGCTTGTTAAGAAAACTGGAAATATGCTTAAAATTAATGCAAAGGTACCTTAGTTCATACTCTTCATATTTATTATGTTATTGTAACTTGATAGGTCTGATTTGGTAAAAATAATTCATAGGTGGAAAAACTTTCATTTTATAGTCTGACAACAATGTGAGGATGGAGTAAAAATATTGGAAATTTTACGAGTGAATCTAAAGAACAGTGAATTGTTCTACAGTGCTGTTCATAGATACTAATATATATTGTAATATTACCTATTTCAATATATGTGTATGATAGAAAAATTGACATAAATATATGGTTAAGAAATAAGTGTACGTTTATGATAAAAAATGTGCATAAATTAAGTCCACTTTTACGTATCAAAAACGTTTATATACAAAATATTTTTTGTACTTTATTTCATATTGCACACAAAATAAACGTTCCATATTAATTTCTGAAATATTCGTATATCATGTTTTTATTTTATATTATTTTAATAAAATTATCTGCTCATTCTGATTTATGACGGATGGAAATATGGTATGGTGAATAATTATACAATTAATATATAATTGGTACTACAATTTCTATATATTTCTACAAATATAAATGTTTTTTTTTATTTTGATTTTATGTTTAAGTATATAAAATAGTTGTAAGATGAGAAACGCATGACTCTCGTAGTACCTTATTTTTTTTGATGAGGCAGGAAAACTCTTTTTACCGGCATTGATGGGGCCGGAAGGGATGTGTGAGGCTTGGCCTGGGCAGGCCCCTACTCACTAAAATCACTGCGAAAGCCACCGGCTGCTATGTCGGTGTAGCCCGGATCTGTCGGCGACAGGCACACACCACGGCGACACACCATCGAGTGGCCGGTCTGGCAAAGACTGGACTTACTCCCTCGGAGTATGAAGGTGATCCCGGTAATTAGGATCCCGGCAATTAGGACGACGCCAAGCTTTCACTGGAGCCGGGTTACCATACCGACCCCGGCCCGGAGCAGGGGTGCTCCGGGTGCTTGGAGACGTTGGTATTGCTTCCGTCGCACCCCCGTACATCGCCTGCGGCGGGAGGGTGCATCAGCCGCGTCCTCCCTTTCCCACTCAGATGCCTCCTTCGTGGATATGACCCTATCACAGAAGGAGAACACCACCAGCCAGGACCTGTCACTCTCGAGCATCTTCTACGCGATACTCCGCCGAGAGCCACTCCGCCGAGAGCCACCATGAGGTCTTGGCACTGCGCAGCCCATCTCGGGCACACCTCGAGCGTGTGCTGGGCCGAGTTCACCGCAGCGTCGCATTTCATCAGCGTCCTTCACAAGTGAAGACCTGCGTCAGACGGAAAGTGAGGGGCTTGCGTTTCCGCGTCATCCAACGCTCTAGGACCAGGCGAAGTACTGCCGTTTTACATTTAACGTACGGTTGCTCCGCCAGGTCTTCCCCTCACACCCGCATAAGGCGCGACTCCTCCTGCCAGCGAACCACTTGGATCTTTTCGGACGAAGGATTCTCGTCTCAGCTCAGCTCGAACCAACGCCATGAGATCAAAAGGTGGATCGCGGGTAAGGGCGGTCACTGCGGTCCAGGAGACCGTACTGTATCCCCTAATCACCCTTACCGCGGGAGCAGTTTGCGCGGAGCGCAATAGGGCCTCGGTCCCGCGGCTCATTGGGCGTTCAGCCCAAATTGGAGCACCGTACGTGGCTATACTCACACAGACCCCAAAGTATAGCCAGCCACCTGCAAGCTGCGCTGGGTACTCACCCTCGTAATGCCTAATTTATTAAATACAAAATTAATTTATCATTCTAGCACAATAATAAGTATAATTTTACTAATAAAAAGTTTGCTCTCGAATAACAATATGAAACTAGTAAATCTATATTGAAAAGCGTTTAGTTTATGTTGGACTCACAATTTTTATTTATTATAAATATATAATATAAAAGTAGGTAATGCCATAATACATATATATATAAACATGATTCAGAAGGAGATCGTATTAACAATCACTTTCGTACCATTCACTGTCCTTTATGATTGCTCGTTACATTTTCAATATTTTCACTTATTCCTTTTTTTGTTGTCGGTACATAAAGCGATAATGATTTTAAAATCTTTTACAACATTTTGGTGCTGGATATTCACTTGCAAATTTTACATATTTTAACAAGTTGCAGTTTTTTATAGATCACGAAAGATTCGCAAAACAATAAATCGTCCTGACTTTCTTTATTTTTAAGGAAATTCAATTGATGTCTATCGTGTTATGTGACGGGGTAATAAGTGGTCGTTTAATTAAAATATAATTATCTTTATACGGGGTAATCAGAGGACGCCTTAGCTTCTGGGTAAACTCGTCTATTCTAAACGGGTCTGACTCAGCAGTTCCGTGTGAAGACAGTTTTTGGTTTAATATTTCTTTTATGTTTTTAGATTATAATATTTCTTTTAAGAATTTCATTAGATTTATTGTCTCTATTTGTTCAATCTTTGTGAAACATAGTCGAAATGTAGTCGTAATTTACTTTTAATTAAATTAAGTCAAATAATTTTGGTTTCAGCTTATCAGAGCCCACTACTGAGCAAAGGTCTCCTGTGATATGGAGAATATTTAACATTATGTAGTTGAAATTATTAACTAAATATTATTAGTCCCTTAAAAATATTGCAATTTAATAAGTGAGTTACTTTTAAATAACAGCTAGTAAAATTTTATAAAACTATTTTCTAGGAATTTTCATTTATGTACCCTTTTAATGTATTGTTATTATTTACCTTGTAATCTATCTGTGTAATAAAATCATAAAAGTGTAAAAAAATCTTTAAACGTTTCAATTTATTATTCTTATTCGGCAAAAAATTCTTTACCAATTTTCTGTATGCAATCTACTCGTTTGACTTATTCATTGTTTATTGAAATTCTATTTGAGTAATTACTTACGAGTATGTATTGAAGCAGTTTGAAAAAATAATGAATATCATAAGTATTCAATGGGCATTACGAAAACTGTTATATTTGTACCATAATATTATTTACATTACGCCTGATTTTTAAGTTATTTACACTTTATTTTCACCTTCGTCTTTCTACTTTATGGTTGCCTGGTAAAAGTTTATATTGAATCATACATTCCACCCTGTTATTCGTTAAAAGAAGAAAAAGCACTCGTTCTCTCTGAATGTATATCTTTGTATGTTGTACGATGCATTGATTGGACTCTTGAGTGTTTGCCTCTACCGCCGAGCAATACTTCTATATATTCTGTATGTCCCCGATTCGTCTGTTTATTATCAATTTCTAAATTTTACTATCGTGACTATATATAGAATAATATTTAGTAAATATATGTATATAAATATAACCACTTGCAGATAAATAAAATGTTATTAATATAAACAAAAATTGTTTAGCATAATATAAAAGTCAATAAAAATTAGACTAACCGAAACACAACATTTCAGTGAGTCATAATTAAATTTTATAAACGACAAAGAAACACATATCTGCACGTTAATGTGTTATAAGACATGAAGCTTAGAAAACGTTTTGTACATACATATATATGCACTTTCTTTTTAATTTATAAGAACTATATACTATGTAATACACATTATTAAATACGTCACTGTTAACAGAACTATATCAAATTTAGTTAAATTAAACAAAAACCAGAATTCTTATGACAATAATTCATGTTTATACTTGTCTTAGCCTTTTTTTTTTGATAGGTATTGATAAATAAAGAAAATTGTTCTTTTAGCCATCTTAAATTTCTTAGCTAAAACCTCAGTATACTTAGAACTAAATATGCAATCAGAAGTCATTTGTGAATGTGAATCGTTTTTTTTTAATTGTCGTCCATTAATATTATTAGGTTTTATTTTATAAACCGAAAATATAATATAAATCTGTCTTTAAAAAGTAACTAACTTCATTTTTATTCCATTTTGAAATATCTTTTTCAGTGTAACTGAATTTTTTAATATAATTTATAACGTAAAATATCTTTGACCTTTTGTGCAATCTTACACGGACGGTACTGTAATATTATGTACGGTTGACGTCATTATTCTCAACAAATCTTTAAAGATTAATGATTTTGTAAAATCTGATAGTGCCTTACATGAATAAATATCATATATATTTATATCATATAGCGGTTCAACCACTGCCTTAATGATACAATTACAAGCTGATAATATCTGACACTATAAAATAAAGAAACAGCAACATTAATTTGTAAATTAAACTATTTAAATTAATTAGTTTAATTTTGGTTCTTCTTTTAGAGAGCTTTTAAATAAAATGCAGGACATTTTTTATAACTGTCATTGATTTCTGATAATGTATTGTTAATACAGGTTTCTACAAAAAACGTACATTTGTTTTGATTGCCTTCACTAATCTTAAAATTTTAAAGTATGTATGTTACGATAGATTTCAAGAATGATAGGTATTTTTATAATTTTTTTATAATTTGTTTCATTACAAAGCGTGTGGTATCAAATATAAGTTTCACTTCAAATTCAGTCAAGTGAATCTGTATTCAAATAACACGCCCGATCCAAATGCAGTGAGGAGATAAAAGTGGAAATCCTCACTAGTGTCCATCATCGCCGACACTTTGATGGATGGTAGAAGTTTTGTTTGTCAGCATTGAAAAATGAAATAGTAATAGAGTATAGAACTCCCGATGAAATCTAACTTTAAATTTTAATGTTTCTTACTTTGTCATTTCGTTCATAATGAATTTTTAGGTACAAATATTTACTTGATATTTGAGTAATAGTTTAAGAAATAACAACAGTATATTTAACACAAAAATTTTATAAAATATACGGTTTAGAACTTTGCTATTTGTTTCTTTTTACGCTTTCGAATGTCTGAGCTTAAATGAATACAAAGCTATTCTATTATATTTAAAAAGTTATTGTGACGTCATAGATTAGTCATATCATATAAGATTTATAACAAAACTATCAACACATTCCTGATGAATGTTTGTAGCAATGCTACGTACATTGAATTTTAATTATAGCAGTCTGTTGGTATCCCAGACTCTCTAACCGGAATTTTTCAGTTGAAATTTCAAAATGCTTTAGTTTTAAGTAAGGAATATTTTCCATGATATTTAAGAGGAAGTAATTTCTAATAAAATTACAAGTTAAAATATCTCACCTTATAGATTTTCAGATGTGCACATTTGTATGTATCTTTTACATATATAAAAGATTTATATTCAAAACATTTATACGGAGTTATAGTAGCTCTTAATAAGTATTTCTTTTTAAAATTAAAGCGATTAATATATACCCGTTGACGTTAAAATGTTAGAGCGCTTATAAATGATTTTTAATGTTATTGTGTTACTATCCCTCTTGTAGTTTTTTGTATAACTCTGGCTTACATGACCTCCTCTTACTTAATTTTTATATAAATATAAAATAACAAAACCTATACAAAAAATATTCAATTGACAGATTTAACTTATACAAATATATGTATTTATATAGTCCACCATCATTATCAGATGAGACGAGCGGAATCAGTCCACTGCCAGGTTAAATCTCTTCCATGGCACATTCCTAAGTTTCATCTTCAGTTTTTATTGGTTAAAAATATTATGAAATTAAATCAATTATTGCGAATATGTCTTATACTTGTATTGGCCGTAGTATTTTAAAATATATTTTTGGTGAATGTTTAGATTTCTCAAGTTATTCAAAATTAGCGGTGAAATGAAATGACACTCGATATCGTTTGGAAAATGTTCTTTCAATTTACTTTTAATAGTTTTACTAGCTGAATGTCAATTTTCTGTAAAGTACCTAAAAGAAAGACTATCTGGAGAACTTCCAGAGTACACAAATATTAAATATAAATTAGAAAGAGCATTTTCAAAACGATGTCGAGTGTCATTTCATTAAAAGGGACATGATTATTTTATCATAATATAATTGTTTTGCAAGTAAGAAACTTATATATTTTTCTTCACCGTCAAAAAATAGAGATTTCAACGAACAAGAAACACACCAAATTTATGAAAAACGCTGATATTTTGATGGGTGATTTTTCGATTGAAAATGAGGCTGATTTTTCGATATTTATTCAAAATAAGCTGAAAAAATTAATATTTCTAATCAAATAAATTACAGTGTATTTGTAACATCAAAAGGAAAGTTTTCACCAATTTTCTTGACAAAATATTGTTTTTTGTAAGAGATAAAAATAAAAAACCAAAAACTTGGTTTTTCGAATTTTTCACATAAATTTTGAGGTTATGTGAAAAAAATGTTAGTACAAAAGTTTTAGATCTTTTTATTACCTACAACATTGCCATACAACTTTTTTCCGTAGGACTTTTAGTTTTGTCGGAAATCGAGAAAACCCATTATAACTAGAATAGAATTATAAGGAATTGATAGTGGGTCCCGTCCCCGATTATTTACGGTCACTTGTAAGTGCATTTGACATAATATTTTGTGTACAATGAGATTTAGAGACACTTTTGAATATCTACTTCTAAGAAAAATATTAGTCATATTTTAAGTTTCATCATTTCGTTTGTCTACAATTTAAGATGACTTAAAGTGTAATAATAGTACTACAAATATTTTATAGTGTTGCAATAAATTTAAAGAAAAAAATAAGACTTAGATTTAAATGTCCATAGTTCCAGTTAAAAATTCTTTCAGATTTTTAACGTTAATGATGTAATCTAGATTATTTCTTCTCAGGTACGGTAAAAACAAGTCTATCCGAATTATTTTATCTTATCTATTATTATGTAAGTATAAAAAGAGTTAATGAAAGGTTTCCGGGTCGCTAATTAAAAGGACAAACGAATTGTAATTCAATAGATCTTAAAGGAAATATGAGATTAAACCGCAGCTCAGGTCAGTCAAGTGCTCTTCAAAAGTCAACCCACAGCTTTGGTCTGAAAGGAGATTTTCAATTCTGGTCCCTACTTTATGAAGTGTCTTGTATTAAGAAATAAAATAATAACGAAAATATACATTCACATATACAAGTGGGATTTGTGAGTTAGTTTGACCTTCTATGGCCGCCATTTTTAATTGACACTTGACAGTAATCTATTTAATTAATAACATGGAACTGATTATTACCATACTATTGAATGAATTTAAATTTAAAGTTATTAGAGATATATTAGCTCTCTGAGATGATTTAAGTTTTATTAAAACAGTATTATTGTGAAAACCATGCATGTAAGAATTTATTAGTTACGAGTATGTATGCACAACATATATTTTTTGTCAACTGCAATTAATAGTGTTTTGACATAATTTATAGATATAGATAATTTAATCATAATTTTACAGAAATAGTAATTGAAGATACTTTGCAGGGTTTGTCGGAGAAAAAGGTAGAGAGGAGTAATATTACTGAAGAAATATGGCCAATGCAGATCTATAAATATTTAACAAAATAATGATGAAGCTGGACAAATTGCGCAACAATCTCCTCTATTCGGAATCAAATTGCATGTTATTTTTATAAATAAAATATTAATTTTCTAAACATAAACTTGTGGTTCCCACTTCATGAATCTGTATTTTTAAATAAAACAAATATCTACACTTTTAGTATCTGGTTTATTAAAATAACGATTATTGCTTGATCACCCATTCCATGTGCCTCCATGTGCTTGAATTTGAGTATCGTTAAAATGAAGGTCACAATAATTGGAATAAATTAAACATTAACAGCAAGTTCAGTTTCTACGGCTTGTTATAGGATGTGTGTTAATTTGGAAAATAGTAAATTTTTAACATCAGAAACTTGGTAAGGTTTTTAAAAAAACTATTGTTAAAAATGTAATGATCAGATATAATTCCAACATCAGAACTGTTTTTTATTTATTTTGATCATTTCATGTTAATATTGAAAAATATGTCGAAAATAATCAATCTCTTAATAAGATTATGCCTTTTCGATGCCACTAAAATGTTTATAAATTAAATTTAAAAGTTTGTCGATTACACAATGATTCATTTTTTACGTATTTTGTATACTAATAGTCATTAATAATTTTTTAAATTATATAAAATGTACTTAAAAATTCTTTGTAATTTAATTCCACATTATAACATCACACAGTCCTGGCACCAACTGCTTCGTCAGGTTACCGCTAGTTGTTCGTTGAAGCAGTATAGACGATGAGTTTGAATAGTAAACTTGTGATTTAACCGCAGTGGCATCCGATAACGACGCTCCACTGGCCATCGGTAGTCAGAAGAAAGCTCAATTATTAGGTTAGCCAACCATGAAATCCTGACATTGGCACAGTAAGTCTGGCTATTAGGCTATAATTTCAGCCTCCTTATTTATTACTTATATCATGAATAAATCATATAACTGATCCGAATGTTATAAATGTACGTCATTTATAATATTTGGGTTAAAAAAATTTATTCTCGCTAGGCTAAGCCCGCCTATGGTTCACTGCAAGATGTGGTCAGGCTAAAAACTTTGTGTCCTTCTTTAAAAAAAAAACACTACTAGCTTCTCAATTTACCCAAAATTCTCGTCTCAACAACAGCTCAACAACTCTCTAATTTTAGTGACAAACCTTCATAATTTTGTAAGTTTTCTAAAAAATATTGAATGAATGCTTGATACAATAACATAACTAGAAGACAATGACCTTCTCAGTGATCGACGACGCGGGTTTTTCCTGAAATCTCTATAAATGCACTAGGTATCTTCCCACTCATACATAGGAAAGATTTCTAGAAAACAAGGATGGTGTCCTTACAGTTTTACTTGACATTTCGAAAGGGTTTACTACGATAATTTTACTGGTAAGCTTTCTAGCTATACCATTTATATTTGACAGATAAAATTGCTTGGATTTCTGACATTCTGTGTACTCTATTTGTCAATAGTTGCTTTTTGGAGACTATGTCGGTAAACAGATGGGGTTCCCCAGAATTCCGCAACTCTATTTTTGCTACACATTAACGATCTGCTATTACGGGATGATAAGTTACACGGATGATAGCACAGTTATAGTGTGCAGTAAAGTGATGCTTTGAGTCAGTAGGGAACAAAAAGAAATTGAAGGAAGCAGTTTCGACTGTGTCAATTTCACCCTTGAGGCAGTGTACAAAACCTCCTTAACCATAATTTTTCAGAATGTATCCTTTAAATATTTCAACCGTGTAATTTGTAACAATTTGAGTAGCCTTGAATCTTTACATTGGTCTTTTTATCGGATTCAATCCAATAATATCTACTTTTATTAATTACATTATGTCTTAACAAGCTTAGATTGATTCTTAATAATTTCTTACTTTTATTGTATTAGAATCATTATTACTTGTTCGTCTTTCTTATGAGAAAGGTGGCAAATGAGCTGACGGTCTAATTGATGGGCAATAGTCATTGTCACCCATGGACATCCACAACATAAGAGATGTTGTGGATACGTTGCCAACTTTGGTTTTTGAGGAAGTAGGTTGTTGAGTGGGAATAAGAAAATGGTAGGGAAGGGTAAGAATAGGGAAAGGGCAATCGGTTCTCTCACTTTTCGGAAGAAACGCAGCCATTAAAGGACACTTCAAGCCGATCTTCTGCGAGAGGCTCATACTTATCCGGTCGAGCCAGCCCAAGTTCGATCTGTAGTAATTATCCAGAGCCAGGCTCTACCACCCAAAAAATAAAGTAAGCATAAAATATACATACATGTATGGGTCAATTGTACATCATTAACAAAATTGAATTATTTTTAAAAAACTGTATATATCACATTAAAGTAATCATAGTTTAGTCACACACGCACATGCTCATGGAAAATAGCTGATAGGTATTTTCGTCGAAAGAAGCAATAAAGTACATATATAGAGAAAGCACGATCAATACTTAGAAATTCTATTTTGTTATAATGTTTTTCCTCATAATACAAGAAGTTAGCTAACATAAAATTTCTTCGATTAAAACAATATTGTACGTATATCAAGAATGATAAATAGCACCCAGGAATTACAATCTTTCTTATAATTGTTTCAATAGTAATCCATTACTTTAACTAACGTAGAACTATAACGAAAAGAATAATAATAATATAACACTTATGATAATTGCGACTAATGAATTATATAAATTCAGTGTTATAATTTAACTGTACCTTCAGTGTTTTGTGTAGTATATATATATATATATATATACTACTACTACATATACATATATATATATATATATATATGTAGTATTATAAGACAAAGTTTTGTAATACGCTGGTTCCTTAACTACTTACTTAAATATTTATTATGATGCACTGAATAAATGCCAGCCGTGCCAGTTGTTTTATGTGCATAGAAGTTTAAAATACTATAAACTGTTTATATAAAAAACCCATACAGTTTTCGCAAGTCTTACAACTTATTGTTGACTATGAAAGTGCAAATATACTCTTACATTGAATTAAGCTATTTTCAGTCATTCAATTCATTCTGGTTTTAAAGCACAATAAACATATACTGCGTCTACATTTACTGCTGATTGATTATGACTAAACCGTTGATATATGAGTATCTAAACAGATTTAAGGAAAAATTTATCTTTGAAAGTCTGCTCAATAAGAAAACCGGCTAAGTTAGGATACTTTCGTTAGTAAAAATCAGAGATAATGTAAGGAGATTGGATATAGTTAAAGCAAACTCTTTCCATATTGTAGTGGGGAAGTCAAGGTCTCTCGAGATGTATTATTATAATACTATGATATACTTATTAATAACCCTTCAAAAGACATGGTCATTACCTTTTATCACACAAACATAATAAAATTATTATTAAGGCAACGAAACATCCATTCATTGTGAAGTATTTCTTATTGAAAATCTTTATAATTGTTTATCGTTTCCAGAAGTTCATACTGTCCTTCTCATGCGATGTAATAATTTCGTATTTATATTCTAATTTTGATCATTATAGAGATGTTCAATTAACATGATATTTATTGTATTATTTCAGTCCTTAAAAATAATATTTATCATCAATATCTCAGAGAAATGTGTTAGTATGTCTGTTTGTTAACATATATTCGTATGCATAATTTAACACATAATTGTCCCAAATAAAGCTGGTCAAATTATTATGATTATAAAGTATATTACTTTTTTTGTTATATTTCCTTCGCTTGCTGTTTAAATTTCTTGCTTTAGTTTATCAAAATGATGTATGCACCTATTTCATCATAAGTGAGAAATGAGAATGTTAGAGCTCCTGTACAATATTGAAAAATACTACTAACTTGTTAGGTCAAAAATAATTTATGTTATCAAAAACAAATATACCAGTTCATTCATTTATATATAAAGTGTATCAAATTTCTTTTTTTCATTAAACAAAAAACAGAATTGATAGCAACACTTTTATCATATAAAAAAGTATTAATTCTCGGAATCCATTACGTTTTTTGTGAATCCATTAACAATATCTCATTTAAAAATTATAAGTATCATGTATTTGTTTGACTACTTTGTACCTTTTATTAAAGCCAAAATATAATTTTCTACTAAGTAAAAACATAACGTACTTGTTTATTTTTTTAACAATTACTACTTAAAAACGTAATAGTAAATAAAGAAAACATGTTTATTTGTATGCCTATTCTATGGCACAAACAACAAATAAAATTCCCGGTTTTAATATAAATAATATTAACACTAAGATGTTATCTAACAACTACGATTCAAGAATTAAATAAATTGATCTAGATCAATCTATTGCCATTTTTCATTGCCGAGTAACAAACCCTCTTCCATCTATCAATAGTGTCGGCAATGATTAACTATGGTGAATTGAGGTTTTCCCCTTTATTCTTACTGCAGTTGAATTATATTTTTGTCGAAAATTATTTAAAATAAAGAGACTTATTTTAATGTATTCTGTTTACCGATGATTCCTCTTTATAAAGTATTAATATTTCACGTACAGCACCAAAACTGAACTCTTACCCAACTGTTCATTGTTAAAACATGGTTTTAATTTTAATTTTACTGACAAATGGATAAAAAAGAAAAGATAAAATAAACAAATATTCATACGGTTGTTTGTATTTAAAATTTTGTTTTAACAATCTACTTTTTTAAAAGATAAAAAGAAGAAAAGTTTATTTAAAAACATAAAACGGACTTTTTGAAAATATAATCACAGCGAGGTCGTTTTAAAAATCATCGCTCTTTTCTATAAATCTCTTTTATTAGTGATAATGTTTAGAATAACTTATTTAAATGGCAAACTATTTGTTTTCCAATATATATTTTTATTTATTATTGTTTTTATACTTCCAATTGTACTATATACTATATAGCCTTATCTGAGCCCACCGCTGAGTAAAGGCCTCTTGCTCTCATGTTTCCTCACGATGGTTTCCTTCATCTTCTGTCAGTAAATATATTATATATATAT
>DVQO01000665.1:0-14168 GCA_018231785.1 Danaus gilippus | reverse complement strand
CAAAAATATAAATAAAAAACGTAACAGATATTTTTTGATTATAGGGCGATACGAAATTCGCCGGGTCTTCTAGTTCTATATAAATCTTTAGTTCTCCTTTTCTCTTTAATTTTTAGTGTAGTTCTTGAATTCTTTTGATCCTTAACTTCTAACATCTGGATTATTTTGTTTAATAGACTAGAAAAATTGGAAGAGTCGCTCAAAGATGAAAGTCTTTCGGAGACGCAGAAACAGGAGAAGAGACAGCAGCATGCGCAGAAAGAAACCGAGTTCCTAAGGCTGAAGAGATCGAGACTTGGCGTTGAGGACTTTGAGCCGTTAAAGGTAACTTTAATATGACAAGTTAATTTCATAAAGCCGTCCATATATAAGATCTGAATAGCCCTGACCTTTGACCCTTGACCCACTAACATCGTTATGTAATGAAACGAAACCAGTGACCATAAAAAAATTGTCGTTAGTCTGTAAAGTCGAGTAGAAATGTCATTGAAAATAACAGCAAGTGTTTGCAAACACTAATTATACAACCATTTTATTTAGCTTGAATTATTTAGAACTTAATTCGCTTTATATATAGAAGTAATAAACTCAATATATTTGCAAAATAACATGTGCTGTCGATTAACAAGTATTATTCTGATGATTGGATCTTATAAACATAATTGTATGGTTATAAATAGTTTTGGTTCTGTAGGTGATAGGTAGAGGGGCGTTCGGTGAAGTGAGATTGGTGCAGAAAAAAGATACGGGACATGTGTACGCCATGAAGATACTGAGGAAAGCGGATATGTTGGAGAAGGAACAGGTACTGATGAAATTCGCTAACATAATAATTGTTATTCATTGAGCCAGAAATGTTCTGATCAAGATTCTGACTTCCATATTCTAAGTCCAATATCATTGGTAATTTTCCAGGTGGCCCACGTTCGTGCGGAAAGGGATATTTTAGTAGAAGCAGATCACCAATGGGTCGTCAAGATGTACTACAGCTTCCAAGATCCTATGAATCTTTACCTCATCATGGAATTCCTTCCCGGCGGCGATATGATGACTCTGCTGATGAAGAAGGACACCCTCAGCGAGGAATGCGCTCAGTTCTACGTAGCTGAGACAGCGCTAGCCATTGACAGCATACACAAACTTGGATTTATCCACAGGTTATATTGAATGGATAAAATAATTTGGTTTAATTTATTGAGGTGGTAGAGCTTAACTGTGGTACCACAGCTCGAACATGGGCTGACTCGACCGGGAAAGTACCACCCTCTCACAGGAGATCGGCGTGAAGTAGTCTTTAATGCCTGCGTTTCGTCCGATGAGTGAGAGAGCCGGTGGCCCTTTCGCTGTTCTCACCCTTTCCCAACTTTTCCTTATTCCCACCTTTCCATTTTACTCAAAAACTAAGGTTGGCAACGCAACCATAATATAAGACATGTTGCAGATGTCCATGTACGAAGGTCACTACTGCCCATCATGAAGGTCGACTGCTTGTTTGAAACCTTTCGCATAGAAAAATATGACGAGAAGTAAAATCATCAAGAAATTGCTGATTATGTCTTTGTTCTGATCTTTTTTCTGTGTACAGGGATATAAAACCTGACAATCTGCTACTCGACGCGCGCGGTCACATCAAGCTGAGCGATTTTGGTCTCTGTACGGGCCTCAAGAAGAGTCACCGCACCGACTTCTACCGGGACCTATCAAGGGCAACGCCTTCAGATTTTAGTGAGTTGTAGTTTTTTTCTTTCATCATCATCATCAACCTATCAGAGCCCACTGATAAGCAAAGGTACAAACCTTCTCCATGTAAGAAGACATGGAGAAGGTTTGAGCATTGATCACCACGCTTGCTCAAGATAGTTTGGCGATATCAAATTCATAATTTGATTATAAATCCAGGTCTCCTCACGATGTTTTCCTTCATCAGTCAGTGGTGTCTAATTACCCTTAGAAAGTACATATGACTTGGAAATATCACTATTGGTACTAGCCATGAGTCTTTGCTTCATACACACCATAATTATCATTGTCACTTAGAAATTTACCCTATTAATATATCCATAAATTTTTTTTTTATCCATTAAAATCTGCCATCTTCCACAGCACATATGAACAGTAATCAACACATACGTAATGGTACAAGACAGATTTCTTTTCAGTAACAACGTCGTCGTCGGCTATGGATTCGAAGCGCAGGGCTGAATCATGGAAGAGGAACCGGAGGGCGCTCGCGTATTCAACTGTTGGCACCCCTGATTACATAGCACCGGAAGTGTTCCTGCAGACAGGATATGGACCGCAGGCTGACTGGTGGAGCCTTGGTGTTATTATGTGAGTATTAACAAAAACAACAAACAATTTCTATGGATTTTTTTATCGGTGCTCTGTACTTGCTATTTTTTTTAATATTCGTATGTTTAAATCATGTTTTCCTTTTGTTGACTATTTAAAAGAATGGCTGTTGTTAATTTTTCAGTAATAATAATTATAATTTAATGTGTTTTTTCTTTGTAATTGATTTTTATTATTATTAAGACTTTCTTGAGTTAGAAATTAAAACGTTAGATGTATTCTACCTTTGCGAATGTACATTATTGAAATATTTTTGCACTTGCGATGTTATAATTTAATGCTTCTGATATTATTTGCCGTGTTTGTAATAAAAATAACAATATTTTTATCCCTACTGATAGAATTAATAATAATGGGTCATGATAATGGGATATAAATAGTTCACTTTTAGGATATATACTGCTTGGAATTAATTTAAAGGAATTTAATGCTTTTTCACCTTTAAATATGATTTGAGAATGCTTAAAAAATATTTACTACTTAACGGCGAAGATATGAAATCAAAAGAATTATGAAGTTGAATCAAGACAACAATGATTTTCATACATTTAATATGTTTGTAAAATTCACATCTATAAATCCTGTGCATGCAAATTCTCATGCTATACCATGCCATGCTATGCTATAATATGCTATGAAAAGCGAAATACTAGTCATACTATGCAATTTTAATGTGTACTATAGAATCCGTATTTGCGACTGTTTATTTGTTGCGCTAATAATTTAAAGAGCAAAACTATTTTATTTTTGTGTGTATGTATGTTTGCAACGAATATACTTAAAAACTTCTGGACCGATTTCAATTTTTTTTCGTTTTTGTAAAGCCACATTTACCATAAGTAACACAAGCTATATACATATGTTGCTGAAAAGATTGTGTGGTACTGCGTTTAAAAAAATATAAAAATAAAACAGCAAAAATAATATAATAAGTAAAAATATAAGAAAATCTTTTGTACACCCGTGCAAAGCCAGTGTGGGAAGTTAGTATTAAATAAACTAAAAGCTTGTGAATATAAGCAAAGCAGCGCTAATATAAATCATTGTAAGCTGGGATGGAATTTCTGTATCAATAGTTCATAAGAACGATTGCTTTTTTTATTCTATGTAATACCTATATACCATTGAAAACAATATAAAAAGAACATTTTAACATAATGTATTTGCTGTGCAAAGCTTATTTTTATTATCGCTTGCATTACATGTTTGCATACAATTAAGAAAACAGCACAAATTATTAACAGCGCCATCTATCCGTCATCAATGCAAGTTACATTCAGAACAAATAATTCTAAAAGTCACTAATCGCGATCTTATTAATATGTGAATAAGATTCATTTTCCTGTATCTAGGTACGAGATGCTGATAGGATATCCGCCGTTCTGCTCCGAGTCGCCCCAGGAGACGTACAGGAAGGTCATGTCTTGGAGAGAGTCGCTCACCTTCCCACCAGAAATACCCATCAGCGAGGACGCCAGGGAAACCGTTATGAGATTCTGTTCCGAACCTGATAGACGGTAAATTTATATTTATACGGATATAGTATATACTGAGATTTTATTTACGCTAAAGTTGCAACATTTATACGGAATTAGGATTTTGAATGGAACGTATTTACTTTTCGTACGTAAGTTTGAAACACTATGTGATGCGATATATTAGCTAGTGTAGGTATATAAATATGTATGTATGTCGATTTTATCATAGCTAAGGAACGCGCAATGACTGAATTTATTAATATTCAGTGATTCGTAAAGTTAAAAAATGTGAAATTTTGAAAAACGTTTGTATGTTTGTAACTTTCGTGCAAAAAATATTAAATGGGTTTCAATGTTACTATACGATGATGTAGCTTATATGCCATAATAAGACATAGACTATAAATTTTATCGGAATTACGTGTACCTGAATGATTATGTCAAAATAATTGTGTTTATTAAGTAACGTGACAATAAATATAGGCGTTTCTATACAGTTCTCTCTGTGATATATCTAATCTGTATTTATATGTCATTCCAGTCTCGGCTCTCAGCGTGGTATAGAAGACGTGAAGTCTGTGTCCTTCTTCCGCGGAGTTGATTGGAGCCACGTCCGTGAACGGCCGGCGGCCATCACCGTCGACGTACGCTCCATAGACGACACATCCAACTTCGACGACTTCCCTGACGTTAAGCTCGAAATACGTGAGTTGTTGCGTTCTCACGGGGTGACGTCATAAACACACACACACAAACACCCCCACACACACATACGTACTCTACTCGTGTATAATAACGAAATTATATTACATATTGTAAAATCTATAAGCAACACCCACACACACACATACATACTCCAGTAGTATATGCTGGCGCTCGTACATATATTATACAGGTGATATATGTAAGAAATCTGAATGAACGTAGTACTGTTATGTTTTAAAGAGTTTTCGTTATATGAAGTGTAAATAAAAAACTGCCAATATTACTATAAATTCTGTGTATTACTCTTAATGGATAATTAATTAGTTTTACATTTATAATCATAATTTTGTAGCAACCTTCCGCGAGATTATTATAAAAATAAGAGATACCAAATTCTATCTATCTATCTATCTAATCTAAAATATATGTTTTTCGTTGAAGAATGTATGCTCATAACAATCTTACACTGACCTTACATTTTATACTGTTAAAATTCTTAGTCTGTCAAATGAATTCAGCTTACCGTTTATTCTAATATAACACACAATAAAAACCTTCACGCTCATTCCGTTCCACAGATTAAAAATATTTACATTTTATTGTTTCGCTATAACATAGTCTATATTTGAAAAACAAAACGAACTATAAAATTAGCTTGGTTATGGATTAATAATAGCTTATTTTCCAGCATCAGCGCCCATAACACAGGAGGGTGAGATCGCTTATAAGGATTGGGTGTTCATCAACTACACGTTCAAGAGGTTCGAGGGTCTGACCCAGAGAGGGACGCCCACCAAGAAATGAGTCTAGACTAGCAGCTCCGACGCCCGGCCGGTGTACGCTGACATGCCGCAGACTACGCTGCCAGCATCACAAGCCTTCAGATCCGTCTGCTGCGGCATCCTGTGACGTCATCATCACACCACCTCATCACATCTCACCACACACAAGTCGCCCGGCGTCGACGTACAGCCCCAATGGGAAGTTCGGAGTGTTTATAACCAAAATATGTTCAAACTGTAGCTGTGAGTTCCTCTCGTCGGGGTGTCAATGTATACTGGTCGTCTGTTGGATACCGTTAAGGCTGTTAGATATCATTTGAGCTCGGATCATTATTACGAATGAAACTGATCTCTTGTTCCACTATTGTCTTGTATTAAAAACTAATAGTTCAATACAAATTCTACATATGAAGTGTTTATTGACATTTATATATGGTAAATACATATTTTATGACCCACAGAAATAATTATCATATATTAACAAAAGTACAGTTCCATTTGTGTGTGATCTGATTGTATAGTCATTATGATATATTAACGAGAGCATTCAGGGAACTATGAAATTTGTTCTAAATAAAATAATTTGCTCATTAAAACTAAATAAAAGTATTTAGTAGTTGGTAGTATTGGATTCGCTTAACGATATAAAAAATTTGGTAAAGCATCTTGCCAGAAGTAGCTAGCGGTTATTTTAGTGTTTTCACTGTTACACTTTGACTTGCCTTTTCACAAAACGCATCTATCTATAACAATGAACTCCATCATTCCCGGTCGATTCTCGCAACCGAACATATTTGTCTATTATCTATATAAAAGAAAAAAATGATAACTATTGTATATTTATAATTTATGTAAATACTTCAATATAAACAGTTTTTGGGATAATAATATGAAAATGTAATTCCGTCCAGAGAGTTTAGTTACTATCATAAAATAATGATTATATAGATTTTATCACATTTAAATGGAAATCTCTATGAATTAAATTTATATTAGTTGTATACAGATATTTTCGGTGCGGGAACTGATCGGTTTTTTCGCTGCTTGCTTGTGACGTCACCGCGGACGTGTTAAAAACCGATTCGTCTATAATCAGCCTTAGTTCACGGTTATTTTATAAAATATTTTTCCTGCCTCCGTACAAGGAGTTCAACTAGTTTATATTATGAAATAAATTTGCTACAATTCAAATTATACCTAACACTGAATGTACTAGATATCTTAATTGTACTTCTTGCCGATATTATAAGTACAAAAAAATAAAATGGCATACTATTTTTCAACCCTGATTCGACTCGACAAACACAGTTTACCACAAGTCTTACGTCACATACGGTGATTTACTAGTTTTTGAGTGACTATGACATGTGTTAAGTAATACGTAATATTGTTGCAGTTGTAACCGCACACAAGGATAACATTTTATTGAGACCATATCCAACGCTGTGTGTGTGCATTAGTCGTTGTTGCAACTTAGACATTGATCATATGTATTTACATATATATATTTTCTTGTGTGTTAATGAAGTATTTAACAGCTTTACGTAATGTGACGATTGTATAGAGCAGACAGCTATCAAAAATGTACTTTACACGCTTGTACATTAACTCACTGTTAGAAATAGTAATAATTATGATTAAAGAAAATACGATGTTGTATAATTTTTAATTGTATCTTTGTATTATTTTCATTATTATGATTTTTTTTTTAATTTAGTTAATTTATTTAGTTAGTTTAATTAACTGTAGTTATTATTTAAATATAAATTTTGAGATCAGTGTTAATAACGATTGCTTGATGCGAGTGATATTTGAATGTCTATACTAATAACACTCCTATTGTTTATGTTGGAAAAAATGAAATTTTATGTCGACCTATGAATTCTACATACAGATATTGTAAAAGTGTTTCCAGTTATTTATATACAAATGATTTTTGTATATTATTGATGTCAACTATGAACATGTATTGCGTATACTACATTTATTTCACTGTAATCAACTTATTTTCATAATTTTCTTCTATAATTCTATTCAAGTTTTTTCTTATAGCATCAAGTCTTCAAGTTGATGTTAAATTCTCATTTCTCTCATCAGTACGTTAAAACTTGGTGAATATTTTCCACTGCCTCTGACACAGCCGCATACAGATATAGGAGTGTTATAATATTAAAG
Source organism: Danaus gilippus (assembly GCA_018231785.1). Taxonomy (NCBI): domain Eukaryota; kingdom Metazoa; phylum Arthropoda; class Insecta; order Lepidoptera; family Nymphalidae; genus Danaus; species Danaus gilippus. The sequence continues at coordinate 6,676 of DVQO01000665.1, read as the reverse complement.
TTAATAATACAAATAAATGTATTAAGAATCATAGTTAAGTTACGCTAATTGAGACGCTTATGTAAAAAAAAAATTAACGGTTTCTGTAGTACTTTGAGATAACGACATACTTTAACGAGTAAACATTATTTATAGTTTTAGTACATAGATGTTATGCACTGATTAAGGTTCAACAAACGCTTGTTTTATTTCAACAAATTGGATATTTGCTTTTGTTATTGTTATTAGTGGGATGTGAAACGAAAAAATATTATATATACCTAATATTGATAAATGATATATTTAATTTGATAAATTCTTTTTCTATAAGTTTATGAATGTTTTCAACGACTTATGTTTCTTACATGTGATTTTAAGAAAGTGGCAATACGATAAGCATTAAAGCGATATGAAATTACAATGTTTTTGATTTTAATCATCATAGTAGCTGTTGGAGCAAGAATGAAAAGGTTTGTATGAAATGAAACGACATTATATTGTTTATATTTTAAGTTCAGCAAATAATAAACTAATCAGATCATGTATAGAGGTGTTACTACGTAATAACAAAATAAAACTAATTCCAGTACATCAGGAATATCTGCAAGATACACGTTCGGAGTTTTTTTATCTAATATAAATGCATCTCGTCACCATCACTATGGGCTAGACCACGGCAATACTATTATACTAACACCTTAATTACGGTGTATAGGGAATATAATATATTAAAATGCAATTTTTCTTTATAATATTCTCTACGTTAAATGATTACTAATAGAAAACGAGATTGTTCAAATGCCGAGTAAATGCAATGTTGATCTATCAAGATTAAGAGTAATTACGGAGTCTGTGAATTTTGGATTATTTCATGAGACAAAACTGTTTGTAAGATTTTGTGTCAATAGTGTCGCTTCAATTTAAGTAAGCTAATTATGTAATTCTTACAATAAGTGTTATTAAACACTGATATGCATTAGTGACACATGACAGTTGCCACCTGTTTATTAACATATTAAATGTCAGCTATTGAAGTTTACTCTGAAAAATAAACTAAACAAAACCTCGCTATACAGCAACGAACACTAAAATAAATCCTAAAACATTCCAGTCTTAACAAACATTGTGACCTTAAAACGAAAGTAAATAATCAATTTATATGAAACCTCACTGATAAAAAACTTACACAAAGAAACGAAAAAAAAAAACAAAAAAAAATGATTGCATCTTCCCAAACGAATCACGAACAATTATAACAACTTATCAACAATTTTGTAAGAACATACAAAAAAATAACAAATATAAGGAAATTGTACAAAAAATGTTTTCTTAAGTATAGTGAAATAAATTTTTAGATCAATCAAACACCTATTGATGACCTTAGTGTATGCGTGTATAGGAACTTAAAATAAAGCTTAAAAATGAAGACCAATTTAAGAGATTTTAATGTCTAAATAAATGCCTGCCAAATTATCATTACTATCACAAATAAAATGATAACATTGGAACACACCTACTTATAAGACATGTACGTATAGGTATACCATTACATTACATTTAATATAACTGACAAGAGTAACGCTATGCGGGTACATATATTTAGATATAATAATTGTAATAAGCTATCTGCTCGAACCCACCACCACAATGAGGGATGAAGACATTTCAAAGAGCCGGCCAAGTGCGGCTCACATCATCAGTATGGCAGAAATAGCTCAAGATGAACAAATTCATTACCTATCGTGCTCAAATCTGCTTCACTTCCATTTATACTTATCCTAATTCGAACCATAAAGATGTCTGCCCCGAATCCCTCGAACTTCCGATTGTGACCGACTTGTATGTGGGTTGAGTGATTCATTAAATATTAGGCATCGATAATAATATATTCTATGTTTTTAAACTTGGTATATAGAAACGGACTGTGCATACTACGTTACGCTACAGGATCAATAACAAGCCGTGTGAGAAGGTAGAACAAGCTGTAGGTTCGAAGGATTCGAGGCCTCCAAAGCTTTTATCCCTGTTGGGGCATGGAGCAAGATGGAGGCGAAGGCAGGGCGCCGGCTTCCGGATCCTCTTCCTCCCCTTTCGGGATGTCGAATATCTCCGAGAACAGAGCGGGCAGCACCAGTCGCTGCCAGTTCAGCCGGCACCAAGTCAGCTGGTCGTTATGCTGCAGACCCAAAACACGAGCTTCACGAGTCGCCACCGCAAACGCCTCCATACGAGCCGGTACATCAGATATCCCAGACTCAGTCACCTATGACGGAAGAATAATACATAATAAATTCAAATTGATACCAAGTAGATTTTTTGCTGAACATGATATTTCATACCACATATTGGAAGGCCTCCATTAGTGACATGTGGAGGGCGGTGATTTTGTCCTTATCAGACAGTCCGTTCCTATGAGGGGAGAGCAGCAGAGTGGCGGAGAAGAGAGCCATCTCATCTTCAGTGATGCACATCTTGTTGATACGAGCGGTGTACGCCAGCATCGACTTGGCGAACGGGATCTAGCAAAAACAGCGATTTATAATTTGTTTGCCATAAGCTACGCTTGGAAACTCTGTACTCACATCATACATAAGCTCGAGCTGCGTCTGATCTATGGAGTTCCCGTCATCAAACACGATAGTCGCCTCCGAGGAGATACGGCCCATACGAGACAGCCACACCTCGAAGAAGCCTAGCTGTGGATTGATTACACTCATAACATCGAATACAGCTTCATAACCATACATTCATACATTTGCATACGCGACATACATATTTGCATACAACGCTAAGCTTAAACTCATTCGCAACGCCCCAATTCGCATCGCCCGAACGTGGTCAATACCTTCAAGAACGTACTGCATTTTACCATTTGTGTACCTTGATAAGTATTAGTTGGTCATCTTGGGGTAGCACGTTGAAGCCGGGCACGCGTTTGGCGAACTCAACCACTTGCTGCACGGTGGGCGTCATGCGTACCGCCACATTGTACCATAGAGCTGTTAATTTATTAGCACGCACTGCGCCCGAGCATGCTGCCTCCTCCCCGCCGTTACCTGATGCATTAATTCAGTTTATCGGAAGCTTCAAAATAGAAATAAAGAAACAGAATAACTAAAGTATCTCCCTAATTTTAATTAACATTATTATACTGACCATCTTTAATACAATTCCCTCCATATTTAGGTGTTTTCGCCTCCTATGTTCTAGTTGCAGGTAGAGATATAGAAACGTCGAATGTTCTTGCATTTGCTAGACCTTATCGCCTTTATATAAATTCTATTGAGTTCAATTGATGTAAACGGACGTACATACATACTTATATGTTAACAAAACCCTTTCAACTCTTAATAGAATACATTTCCAACCTGTGATTTTAGTTGCTCTTAAACTTCGATCCAATTTTAATTACATTTGTGAATCAAATCAAGAATAAATTTAATTGTTCTTATGCAACTCATTATTTTTTCTTTTTTTATTGTCTTTTTAAATTTTCTATAAATATCCGTAATGACGAGATTTAAGGCTGTTTTTTTAAATCATGAAATATCTTAGATTTATTACAAAATGTATTTAAAATGAAACAATGAGAAGTGTCTTTATAAATTTTACTCGTAATTATCATAAAATTTGACTATTCGATTGAAATTCATAAAAAAAAACATTAAATATACTAAATACTCATAAAAAGTATGCTAAGTTATATTATTATTTGAAGTATACGTAACAATGATTTTGTATCGTCTTCAATCAGAGTCCAGCGGCGATGATTGATAGTTATGAAGTTTCGTTTACTCATTGACTCTATCACCATCCGTTACAAGTTGCAACAAATAAATCATTCAATTTGATTTGTTGAGTCGGACATGGATGCAACTGCATCTATATTATAAAATATAAACTAGATTACTTCTAAGAGTTTCGTATATTTAACTCACCATCATTATCACCGTCTTCAGTCTTCACGATGATGGCTTTCAGGTGCATGCTTCGTACGTAGTCTTCGGAATAGGCGTCGTTGTTGCGATGAGCGGTGATGACCACTTTAGCGAGATCCCTGGCCAGCTCTAGTTGTAGCGAGTCCGTGTCCATTTCTTCCACCGAGGAGGTGGGGGTTGGGGTCCCGACCCCCAGGTTCTTGGTCAGATCCGGCATGCTCTCCGAGCTGACCACCTCCCGAGGCCTCTTCGGCACCCGGCCGTACCTGACGGCTGATGAGAAAGATCTCATTACGTGGAGCACGATAGTATGGAAGCGTTGCAAGTAATGAACTGCAATCAGAGTTGCATCGGGGCTTGACATCTCAATTGGAAAATAGGCGTAACGTTGCAGTGCGTTGATCCGTGTTCTATTTCTTTTTCCTATATCATGATGACAGTCCTTTTATTGGGAATGCGAATGCTCTTCTCATTTGCTAATTTTTCGATGTCGGTCGATTGTATTTATATGCGATCTTTTTTGTATTTACGTTCCTTAACACAATCAATTTCTAATTTAAAAGTTTTTTTTTATACACTAAAATGCCTATTAAATACATTTTATAACTAAATTCAAATTCGTACTTTTTAGTATTAGACATAATTATCATAGATTAATATTATGAAAAAATATTGCTAATAGTTATGGACAGTTTAAATGTTTTTATAACACGTAATTTACATTAAAAAGGCTACCCTTTTTGGTGATGATATTAATTTTAATACAATTTAATAAATTTTGATTGCGCTCATTGTAATGCAAATCTTCATACAGGAGACGAATCGAAAGCATTCTCAAAATATTATCTACAGTTGGGAACTTCAAAATTTATCTAACTAAATTTTGAATTTAGAACAAACGTATTTTTTTCATAAAATACGAGCATTTAAAAATATTATCAAAAAATATCACTTTTGTATGTATATAAAAATATTATTTTATATTACTTGTAAATTTTAAAAATTTATAATTATAAAGTAATTAATACTTTTTCGCCATTACCATCAATTCAGAGCGAGCTTTTAAAGGTTTATTAGTAAGTACTGTCAGTGTTGCTAACATCAAATACCGCACGCTAACTGAATTTCACAGGCTCTCTAAACTTTAACTTCATTTCCTGCAGTTTCTGTTAGTGGTTCATAGTTGAACTTTTAAACTTTGAAACCGAAAGCCGTAGACTCAGATTAATATCTCATTGAACGGATAGACGGACACAAAACTTGGTGGAATTCAATCAACAATCTGTTGAACTAAAAAAGTATATAAAGTTTTCTATACTGTAATAATAAAATAATCAAGAGTATTTCTTTTTATCTTGATCAATATAATATAATTTCTTATTTTATTTTTGACAGATAATATATTGACATTGACGTATTTGTTTATTTTTTTTTGTAAATGTTTTTACGGCTCTGGATACGAGTCCTTTTGAGGCTATACATTGAAATACTCAGATAAGCGTTGCTAGTAATCAATACTTACAATCGCGACTCATCCCAACAGCCAAGCACTTCTTGAATCTGCAAAACTGACAGCGGTTCCTGTTCAGTCGTATGACCAGGCACTTGCCGTCCCGCAGACAACGGTACTCGATCTGTTTCTGGATGCTGCGTCTGAAGAAACCCTGAGAATAGATTATAACTTAGTTACTTTGTAGTTTAATTGAAAACTAATCTAATGCTTACAAGTTTAATAACTAGACGGCGTAGAAATGAGCGCTTTCTATAAGATACATAAGTAAATAAACTTTTGTGTTTATTTTGTCTCATTTCTTACTTAATTTAAATGGATTTGTTAAAGTTATAGAGTACTTTTCATACCTGCATATCTTCATATATATAATATTAAATATATGCAACTATTTATTAATATTGTACTCTGTATAAAGGTACTCGGAAACCGTAAATATATCCGACAGCTTGTTGCGAAATATCCGAAAATTCCGATGAATCCGGATTTTATGTAATTAAGTCCTATCCTGCAGGCATAGTGCGAATAATAAAAAGGGAATATTGTTGCTATCACGCGGCCCGGCATAAAGGCTTCGTATGAAAGCCTTGTAAATGTAGAATGACATATATGCAATTGAATCCGACTTTTACGTGGACAAAAAACATTTTAATCTTCTCTGTTGCATGCAAATTGAGTGAAATATTCAAATTTTTTTCACGTAAAATGTGATCCGGCTATCGAAAATTACATTTGTTGGTATAAAAGCCGTATCTTGCAACATACGTGTGTAAACACGGGTATATCTTACGTCTCTGCTTATGTTTAATTCGATGATAAGGTTAGCGTGCTTCAGTGATTTGAAAGATGGACGCATCTTGTCTTATGTCTAGTGTACCTTTGTGAATGTAACTTCACATCGAATGAGTTAGAATGAACGAATGAACACGAATGGATTCGTTCAAATTTTATCCGCGACTTTGTCCGTTTTAGTTTCATAATTTGAAATGTATTAGACCAGGCGAACTGTTTCGATTTAGAGAAGTTTAGAAAATAATGTTGGATATTATAAAGATCTTTTTTTTTTGGTTAAACGAATTTAAAAGTATCCTATGTCCGTCTCCTGATTCCAACCTACCTTCTCACAAAATTTCAGCCAAATCCGTACAGCCATTCTTGAGTTATAAACAGTGTTAATAACACGACTTTCTTTTTTATATATACTAGAGGACCCGGCGAACTTCGTATCGCTCTATAATCAAGAAATATC
>DVQO01000664.1:0-14171 GCA_018231785.1 Danaus gilippus | reverse complement strand
AGAATATCTAATCATAATGAGAATAAACAATTTATAAACTCCTATATATATATATTTGTTTGAATTATCTTGTTGACGTTGTCATTTACTACTTTAATCGCTGAAATATTACATCTACCATTCAATAATATCATACGAATAGGTTTTTTGATAATATTTCATACCTTACATTATAGATATGGAAACATAAATTATTATAACGTCGTATATTTAATTAATCTTACAGAAAGAGAAAATAATGTAAATTGAGTGTTGTCAAATTTATCAACTTATAGCATCGTGTTCTCATAAATGTTTGTGGAAATATTTAACCTGTATGAGAAAAAGCGACCTTAAACGTTTAAAATCTCACAACTAATAACACTTATGTATGAATTATTGATGAAGCGTTTAACGCAGCGGCTTATTACAGCATATTATGAAAACGCAAAGGGTCATCCATTATCACTGAATGTTTACGATGACTTACTCATAGTTGACAGTTGACACGAGGATCTTGTTATATTTGAAATTGATAATTTATCAGTTTTTGACTACATCATAAACCGAAAAAATATAAAAGTTAAAAGATTTATAAAAAACTAATACAGAAAATACAAATGCAAAATTTTAAATCAAACCAAATGATCGCCTTTTTCCGTTGCGTGTTTATATTCAAATATAATAAAATAAGCAATAATTTATTAAAATGAAAAGTGTTATTTCGCTACCGATCTCAAAGCTCACGCATGACACGTCCGCGGGCACAATAAACGGAAGTTGTTATTTACAAAATTTATGGAAATTACTAGCAGTTTGGAAACAACCCTTTACGGTATCAGTTTTTTGTTTTCCGCACCGATAGACTAGTCATTTGCATAACATCATGAGATCGTTGTAATGGATAACATCCAATTTCAATCGTATTCACCGCCGCTGGAAGGTAGAAGGGGTTGAATTTTAATTAATATCATTGGACACGTTGTATGTTTGTTAAACTATCCTTACATTAAATGATTAGTATGGTCAAGAGTTGTAAATTATCTTTAATAAAAATAAATCTTGTCGTGGACTTTATTACATATTTATAGTTTTTATTTATAATATTAATATGTATATTTTACATTAAAATCGTATTTAATTCAAATCATTCAGAACATTCAGATTTTAATGCAGGTTTATTTTTATTATAAAGAAATACGAGAACAGACGGCATTAATATTAACTGTCTACTTTGAAGAAGCGGACATAATCGTTAAGTCCATGAAAATATATTACAATAGCCGTATCTTGATAAGTTTTATTGTAAGGACTTACAGTCGACATTTCTGTAAATCTATCATACATTTTTTTATTATTTAATTCTATAATAAAGTTATTGAAAGTGCTAATAAGATTAACGGCGTATGGAAGCGTAAATCATGTTGCATTACTCGTTCGAAGACAGTCTAAAGGCCCGTGTCGTATTATACTGTATTAATTGCATCTTAACCTACTGCTTCGTGAGAGCGTGAAGGCTGAACGCAACCGAATAAAATATGTCGTATAATATTCAACTGTTATTTAAGTAGAATTAAAATGGTTAAAAATTAGGAGACTTAAATATGTTGAGGATATAATTCCAAATGGTATGAGGTTTAATTGAATATATACGCACCGCTATATCAGCCGGGATAAGGTTTACGATTCGAGTTTATTGCGTGAAATCATATAAACATTAACCTTTTTACGATTTATGTATCGCCCGCTTTACGTTCACGAATCGGATTTAATTTGGCTAAAACATCCACCATAACGATTACCTGGAACTTGCGATAAGACACTTGAATTACAGCTTTAGTTGCGCCCTTTGAGTAAATGATATGCGTCATTATCAAAAGTGTAGCGATTTCATCCTAAAAGCTACAAATCATCGCATCCAACCGATCCAAAGCGATCTGTCGCTCACTTTTAAAATTAATTTCCTGTAAAATCGCTTAAGCGATCTATCGTTTCAGAGAATAATAAATAACGCTATGGTTATATCCACTAATATATTACGTAAAAAATACTTTTAATCTAGATATTTTTATACCAGACGTACAATAAACAAATTCTTAACTCGCCCTATATGGAGTAGAATATGATGCGGTTATAACCATAAGAGAGAAAATACTTTTTGTTGCATGTCGTGTTGCTAATAATACTGGTAAAGTCGTTTTGAATGCATAAATGGCTAAACTAGTTTTTGCTAACTCGACTACTGTTTGCGTTACTTCTATTTTTGGTAAAAAAAAGAAATGAAATACAATGACCTTTGCATGTGTCATAAAAAGCTTTATGGTGTTTAATTATCTCTCATTAATTACTCTCAACTATAAATATATATTTTTTGTATAATTTTTGGTGTACTTTTTGGGTAAGATACTTCATATCATTGTAACAGAAGATTTAAACCAAATACAACCTATTAGTACAATGCATAATGAATACACATTCTCCAAATACGGAAATCCGTAAATAAGCAAGGATGAAAGCTTAAATAATTACGTTAGTACCAATAAATTTATAATTATAACTTTGTTAAATTACAAATAGATACGCGGGTTCGCTTCACGCGCTTGTTATGATCCGTAATTATTCATCTGTAGCATAATTGGTCAATGGCAACGGTTTAAGAACTTCAAATAAGGTAAACATCCGACACTGTGGCGTGTCATTGTTCAAGATGAATGGAGAACATTGTAAAAAGCAATGAGATCGACTATTTATACTTTAACTCCACACTTATGTCGAGACCGAGTTACAATTTATAATATTTATGTTGAAAACCTGGAAGTATTCAGTCGAAGTTTAAACGTTTATTAAATTAGCAGAATCTTCATTAAATATATTAATAACTATCATAAATATATTTAACAGCTCGTTGATGTTTAAACGGCAATAAAGAAAAATAAACAACAGTTAACAACTGCATTATTGTACTCAATGCACCAAATGTTCTATAGAAATGCTTTAATGAGTGGTTATTAAGCCTTAAGGGGACAAATTATGTAGCTACACCGAGCATAACTACAAGTGGTATGTTAATATACACTCATAATGAAAAAATAAAAAAGCTCAGAGAGGGCGATCGAAAATAGCACTGTTAGCAAATGACAAATGAGTGATACGATGTCAAATTGATGAGAAGTATCTTACAATAAGTGACTTTTTACTTATGGTCATTCATTATACAACGTTACGTTTTTCTATAATGCTTAACTGACCGTTATAAGAGTATATCATATGGCTTATCTAACGATATTGGAATAATATCCCCAACGAAATTGCGGTTTTATAACCGTTAACATATTCTTTGTGACCATCGATCTAATCGAATGTATCCTAAGCCTTATATAGAACAGTAGCGTCATAGCATAAACAATTATGAGACGTCGTACGAGCTAATTACTCGTTTCCATTTGTAGAAAAAAAATGTGATACGTACGTATTTAAAAAAGACTTCGTTTTATTGGGTTCTATGAAAAGCATAAATACAAAAATATTTTGATGTAAATATAGGTTTTCCATGCCCTTGAAAGTGTAATCAAATATTCTTAATATATTTTTTGGGCTACTTTTGGCTGTGCATACTTATTATTAAATGTATCCAACAAATGAAAACCGGACACTATGATAGATATTATCTAGTTTACAAGTCTCCACACGGATATCAGCACGAGTATTGGATGAGCTTGATTTATGCGATCCAACAACATTAAATTACATCTGTATTGAACATCGCTATAAATTTCTAGTCCCATTGTAAATCTGCCGCTTGTATCGGCGATCAAATCATGCGGCCAAACTGTATCAGTGACATCGCCCGAGGTTCAAACCTATGTACTTGGGATACATGAACGTTAACGTGCATGATTAACGCCTTTAAGCATTATTAATGTCGCCTTGTATACTACGAGTATATAGAGAGATTTTATGCAAGTGGTGTTTTTAATTAATCAATACCTTTTACAGAGGTATATTTAAAGCATTATTTAGCGTACACAAACATCAACTTCACTGTAAAATAACTACAGCATATTTCAACAGATGACCTTTTAAAATATCTGTCATCCGCGACTTGTACCGGAAACATTGCAATGTTAGTGCCGTTAAATGTCGTCTCAGGTATGACAATGTTTAGACTAGTCGGTACATACTCGTGTATTAGTTGGTTCTCTTTGCTCATTATATATTTACATACTACATCATAACTAAAGTTTTACGCTCTTTGTCATGGACAATGATTAAGGGATTAATTGCGGAGTGAGAGGCTTGTATTTACAATTATATCCAATATTACAGATACAATTCTTTGACATGATGAAAAACAGTGACTATAATTGCGAAAAATAAATATCCAGTAGGAAAACAAAAAGCAATAGTGACCAGAATAATTGACAGACAGATTATAAATGTATATATGTTACAGTGGAAACAAAAAATTTTTTCAAGAAAAAGAAGCGGTAAGGAAAATTCTTTGATATTATAGCAAAATAGCTAAATGTACTATAAATCGAACAGGAGATTATCATCGTTAACCGTTACTTAGACATCGTTATCTATCAGGATACATGACGGTACAAGGCCACATTACCCCGTCTGTGAAATGGACACTCATATAATTTACGAAACGGACTGCAATTATTATGGTAAATATGAATTACGATTCAAATATAATCTTATTGAGCTCCGGCACGGTAAATCGTAAGTTTCAAGCCGAGGACTATTATTAGAACATTTACTTTTTCCGTCTTTAGATGAGGTGTAGTTTAAACATTAAACTGTGATTAAAACCAAACTGTTACTCGTAGCATGCTTAAATATTGTGTTCTGATTAAGAAACAATATCAAAGATTGTAATTAAATACTTAACGTTCCGAATTTGTATTAATTATAAAAAGTTAATTTTAAATCTGACTGAACAGTCTTGAAATTAATATTATAAATTTTGTATACTCTGCTATAATAAAACAAATGAAAATTTATTGAAATAAAATATGTATATATAAAAACACGTTTATGTAATGAGTTATTAAAATCTTTTCCTTTCTGCAACTCTTGCTCAAATAAATCCGTGATTTTGCGCTATATTTTACAATCCTTTTAATTACAATATCTAAGATTTAAAATAAGCTTTATTGTTTAAAACTATATACTATCCTTTTTTATTATTCCTTTCTAAGAACTTCAACAATATAAAACAATAATAAATGTAGAGCTCCGCAATGAACCCAATTAATGAGGCGTGACATTCTTGCTACATAGCTTAGTAATAGTAATTGGATAATAAACCTAAATTTACTGCAACTGATACCCTTTCATTATAATCACTAACGGTATCACAATATAAAATACTGGATGTATTTTTTAATCAGTTATTATCTGTGTAGTCATGACAGCGATTAACCCGATACTTAATGCGTACTTAGATACAAACTCCCAAACTATAGCTACAAATCGGTGACCGTTAAAAATAAATTATAAATAACGAGGCAGCAATAAACGGGCTGTTCGCAGGTCAGCGATGCTGGCAGATAAATCACGCGCTTGCTTTTATAATAGCGTGGATATTGACGGCCAGGGTACGGACTAATGTCATGAAGTTCTTATTTAAAACTTTAAGAATATTATTTTACGTATTTCCGGAATTCTAAGTGATATATCTCAATGATAAATATTAATTTGAATACATACCATACAAATAAAGGTATTCAGAAAACCAATTTACACCATAATTTTATATGCAGTTACGAAAGACGCTTCTACGATAAGCGCTAATTAAATCGTGTCAAATAACACTCACACCTTGACGTTAGTATGTTTATTACAAAACAAAACAAAGAAATTATGCACCTGTCTTGATGTAAAAATTTTAAATGTTTGTTTTACAACAAAATCTTGTTATTGCACACAGGATAAGCAAATCACGCAGTCAAACATGACTGCACAAGGTGTTAACTGGGGTGTCGAGTGGTTTTCGACACCTACCAATTATCACTTCCACGATATCTACATTTTTAAACTTTAAAGATTTTAAACTGTTACTTCCGATCCAGATTCAATAAATTATTCACAAATGAATTGTATTATTGGACTACTAATGATAAATGTAAGAAACTGACTGTTGAGGGGATTGCCAATATTTTTATTAAAAAACGAGAAGTTAAATCGAGGGAATAAATGAAATACTAACAAGCTAAAATTATAAATTTAGATTTCTTTTTAAGAATTATGTAAGTCGGAGGTATATAATTTTTTTATAGAAATCTTATTATCAGTAAAACCAAACCAGAGGCTATTTAACGTTGAAATTTAAAATCATACGGTTCACTTACAGCTGGCGATAATGGTCTTTTGGAATATCAAGACTGAGCAAATATCTTTTTGAATTAAGCCTTAAGAACCAGGACCTACGACCCAATACTATAAAAAGCGCCTTTAAGGGAAATTGGTTGTTTCCATGGAGTCATTTTTTACACACTGATCTTAAATTGAGAGGCGGGGTTAGTGTAACGGGAAAAAAATTGGGTCGTAAGTAGCAGGTTTTAAACATGCAATGTGAAGTAAATTATATGTATATGACCGAGATGTAGAACAAAATATTGCGATCAATCAAATTCACCTATGCTTTCGTTATTAATGTGTATATATTTACGAGAATAATAAAAATCTATCTCATTTAGTTAAAGATATACTTGAGGCATTAAACATTCACACACTTAATTTACTTTTAAACCTGCAGGTGCCGACGTACCAAGACAGACTCAATCATCAAGTTATCCTCGGGAACTTGATACTATAATAGCCAGTTTCTCGTTCACTGCGATGTAAAAATTGCAATATTTAATTATTATTTCACAGCGCAAGTGTAAATATCGTTGTAGTAACAGGTTCTAAGGTGCTTGATTCAGATAATATAGGATATTCGAGCGAAATTATGGTGGCGTAATATTTGATTTGACATAGGGGACCGCAAACAACTAGGCATTTAATGTTCTCTCGTAATTTTCTTAATTGTGAGACTTATAAAATTCTACTAGCACAATCTTTTCGAAACTTTTATTATGATAGTTAATACAACAATAAATTACATAACAAAGTAATCAAACTATCCATTTTTATTAAAAACATATGTAGGTAGTATAAACTCAATTAAGGACAAATTTACATGTTAATTGCACTCCTAATACCAGAATCCAAAACTATAAAATTTTGATACCTTACTTAATATGCCGACAAATCGCATATATGTATGTATGTATTACTGTGATTTGTAAAATCAAACTTACTAATGATACGAAATCTAAGAGAAATGGCTCTGAAAGGTAAATAATTGGCGCAACAGGTGAGAAATAAATCTCATACAAACGAGGCCTTTATTAAGAAGCTCGTATATCATGTGTTGAAGGGCGTACCACACGTGAATAAGTAATATTTCTATTAAATGGTCTTCTAAGCATTATAGTATTAGTTAAGCAAACATGACATACACTGCGAGAATGATGAGAAATATGTCTTCTCCATAATATTAAAAGACGTCTTTTTATGTAATATAGCACTAAGTTAACGTCGTAACAAGAAAATATGTAAATATTCTATGAAAAACCTTGTTAAAAGACTCTTTACGAACGAAATTCTGGAATATATTCATATTGACGAGTATTCTTATTTAATACCCAATAATAAAAAAATCAAATCGTCGAAATCAACATAACTTTAAATCACAACGACAGGGAGACTCCCCTGACACGCCAATTAAATAGCAATTGCTTGCCAGTAACAAATAAATTTATTTCACGCCTTTGCTCCTATCTTGTATCGTTTGAATTGTTCTTTCTTTAACAAACGCGACTTGTACGTACTTAGCTACAGTCGAACGGAACGAGAGTTTATGTGAACAATTCTAATAGGTACTTATCGATACGTGACGTCTTTTAACAATTATTATATTGAAGTCTTTTGAAGTTTGGAAATATATTTTATTCATTTAATAATTTTCCTTAAAAATATATCTAAGAATAAATTACAAATAACTTTAAGTGTTTATATTTAAATAACAAAGCAACAAAGTTACGCTAAAAGAGTAACAGCGAGTAAGAAAACAAAACTCAATTCCAGTCCGCTAAAGATAAATTTACATAGTAATTCGAAAATAGACGAGCTCTTCAAAATAGATTTCAAAAGAGCCTATAGTTAACACGTTGCGATGCTGGAACTCGATCAGGAGAAAAATAAAGTAAGATGAAATGTATTTCGAAATACCTGTGCGCCCATTGATCCGTTTACAGCACTCGCCGCATATTTAAGCCCACGGATATCTATGTAGATCTTGCAAAAAGCCGACTCGATGCACATACCGTATAATGATTGCCCGCCATATCGGAACAGAGAATCCCTTGTAAAAATTACAGCTCCGTAATAGGTACCTTCGTATTTTCGGGTAAATTCAGATTTGTTTCTTATCATCTCATTTCAATCTTCCGCTTGTTATAACGCTTATTTTAGATGGCTCTCAGAGAAATGATCCAATCTCTTTATGTTTCAATAAATTATTTTGTTTTATTTAAAAATAAAAATAATTTAAAAACATTCGCGTAAAGATTTTCTTGGCATAGTTTCATACAATCTATATGTATATATAGCTATTATTTTATTTTAAACTTTTTTCTGTTTTTAAAACGTATTTCACTATTAAAAAAATAAAAGTATTGTAAGCAATCAAAAACACATTTTTATTTTTAATATCAGTTATAATATAACGCCTTTTCTATCTATATATTTTTATTTTAATTTATTTAGACTATCGAAAAATCAAATCATCATCGAGGGAAATAAGACATAACTTAATTTATACATACAAAGCGTATAAGTTACATATAACTAATGTTACTAAATCTCACGGTCCTGATATTAATCTTATGATTATTACCACTTTGAAGCACCATTTCATCTACCTATTGGGAAGGTAAGTAGAAACTTTAAATCTGACGACCCAAGAGACACTTAAATTCAAGTACAAAACTTAAAGTATGTGAGAGTAAAACTCGTGAGAAATGTCTACTATAGTGTAACATTCGAATGCCTTTTATAATTTATTGTAAAGAACAGAAAATTAATATTTTCTATAAACAATAAACCTTTCTCCAAAAGTGGGGATCTAACTCACGACCCTGATATTGGGAGTACCATAATTAAGCTAGGCGAACTACTTACTCTTAATGAAAAATTATAGAAGCTAAAAAATATTTTGAAAATTTTCAGTATACTCTTTAATGACAAAGTTAAAAAAAATAATTTATTTAGTTTTATTCAGGACACAACGAGTTTCAAAGAATATTTTTCTCCTTACATATAATTATTTTCATAGTCAGATACTTTTTTCTTTTTCCTGACTGATTTAAAAACGAAAGATTTTATTAAATGCAAACTTACTCATATTTACTGATTTAAATAATATAAATTCAAAACAATAATTCAAGTAAGTAATTATAAAAAAAAAACCTGAAAAGGTAAATTAAATGAGTAAAAAAAACAATAACTACTGCAATTATAAACGGAATTTAAAAGTTTCATATCATCCGAGTTAAAATGAGCAATAATTTTAATATAAATGAAGATTCAAAGAAGATTATTAGTTTACTACTTGGTTTATTTAGTTTAGTGCCATTCATGTTTGAACGAACTTGAATAGTTACATATATATGACGAAGTTCCTTTTAAGTACAGAATATGTCTTCCTATATTAAAACCAGTTAGGTTATTTTGTGAATAGCGACGGAGCAAGTCGAAGGGGCGTTCCGTAAACACTAAGGCATGTAATTTACTTGTTAGGTCACATCGTTGCTTTATCACATACATAGGTACGTTGACATGAAAACTTTACACGAAATAGCTTAGTTACCAATAAAGACTTAGGTACTACATAATATCATTAATTTCTATATAACTGGTAATACGCGTACCACACAAATACCAATGAGAAAAAACCCAAAACCTATTCAATACTAATAAGAAGTTGTTATGATAAATGATGGTTATAAAAAAGTGTTTTATTCTTAAATTAATCACTCTACTAAAAATAAATTTATTCAAAGTATTACAGGATTGGACTGTGTAAAGGTGTAAAAAATTATATCGTTATAATATAATATATATCCAAACTAGAAACAAAATTTATTAGTAGAACTGGTTTCTAATGCATAATCTTACAAGTATATATGTCCGTTATATGCTAATATTTTCAATTAGCCCACGGGCAAAGTTCTACGAGAAAATCTAGCTGTTTCTCCAGCTGGTATTATTGTAACCTAGGTCTCGGCGCCAGAAGCATCGTTCAAATGGAATACGTCCAAAGATTTGCAATTTCTGATATCACGATAGAAAACGGTAGCAACTTACGTCGATAGAAAAGTTGATATTTTAGGTAGATATAAATATCACTAAAGTATTTCCGTTAAAGTGAATCAAAATATTAATCTTCATAATCTTAATTTAATCTTAGTTAATTAGAATTATTATCGCAGGATTTAGAAGCTCCCTGTCTCTAGTACTTGGTATTTAATTCAACGAGGATGATTTTGCCATTAATTAAGAATGTCTCTATGCAAGACAGACAACGATATATTGTAGACAGGAACAACAAGCTCTAATACCTTTCAAAGTGTATCCAGCTAATACTGCCGATCAACAGCTTTATTACGTATCTTTGTTATGCGAAAAATTATTGCAATATCCAATTTGAAAAGATTCTGTGAGAAGCGAACGAGTCTATCTTATTTGACTTTAAGTTGACAACTTAAGCCTTTGACGTGAAAGGGACAGTGCAACAAATCACTTGTTGCTTGCATTCTCACGTATTTCATGATAGGTGTTCGTTGAATATTTATTTGAATAAATATTAAATATACCCTTCGAATAGATATAAAAGTATAAATTCGTGTAGGTACCTTAAGTTACATTTTATAAAGATTTTTACTAGCTCACCAAATTATCCTATATATCATATTCCTGTTTTTAAATAAACCTTTTATTTATGTAAATATATTTATAAATGAAGTATAGCATCGTAAATATATTTGTGACATTTTATATAACATTAGATAATGATTCGCATACCAACAACAACACAAGTATAAAGTATAGTCAAAGAGAATCCCAAACGTCTGATTATGGAAGCCGAGCCAGCCTTAGATAAACCAGCTATGTTTCACTTATCAGCGGACGATTCATCAACTTGTGTTAAGTTAAAAACATTTAAACTGGCATCCCGAGTTTTGAACAATGGGTATCAATCGATAGAATCTTTGATAAGTGTTGAACGACCACTGATGGAAGCCGGCCGCAGAAGGATTTTAAATATTATTGCTTCCATTCTTATTCGCATTCATCCTACATATATGAAAAATATAAAAGCATAAGGGGATAATTGGATTTATATGTAGGTATACTGACAAAGAACTTCAAATCTAATATAACTAATATAATTAAAATAAAAGAATGAAAATAATATTTTCGGATTACTACATAAGCCTTATTTTATTATTTTTTAAACTACACACTCGCGAAGATTTGGTTACATTGCAGCGGCCGTGGTTACTGGCAGACGAAATTTTAATGTAAATTTTTAAAAATTATAAAATAACGCGAAGCAGTCCGAAAATATTAGTTTCATTTAAATGATTACTCACCAAAGTCTTAGACCTCATAATATAAGAGAAGCTGTGTAAATTTGTTATTTAAGAACGAAAAGAAAAAATGTGTTACAGAATATTAAATACTACTTATAAATAAGCAGAAAACAAATGGTTTATAATATTGCATTTCATTGTCTACTCAACAACCGAATGAATAATATGATTTATGGTATTATTTAAAATATTACAATTGCATTGATGTTCAAATGAAAATTACTAGTTATAAATGTCGGGAAGTGGGATGTGTCAATAATCATGACATACCGTGTTAAACAAAGGTTTTGTATATACATATACGTGTATGTTAGTGGTTTCATAAATATTTAACTACATAAGCACAGCATCTTATTTTATGTTTATCTAATAAAATTATTGGACTATAGTCCCATCCAAAAATATCAAAAATGGATTACATATGTATGTATTTACCACATGTTTTAGAGGATTTGTTCAAACTCAGCTTTCAAAATATATCTATTTACATAAATATATCTTTCAAGGCACAAACAGAGTAGATTGTCATGTGATAATGACATATTGTAGTGATAATCATATATTGATAAGGAAAATTAATACAATTTTATTATAGATATCATCTCGTGATTCTATTTGTAATTTTATAATATAGAAATAATTATCTGGTATCATAAAAAGTCATGCTTGGCAGATAAATAGGAAGAAAAACAAATACAAGAATTAAAGAGAGGTACGCAAAACGGGGCGGTACTATAAGTAATGACACTAGCTGTGTTTGACTATCGACTGAAATATCAATTCTCAATAAAGAGCAACAGACTGCATTCATTAACACTTTGGCATAGCACAACCATAAATCGTGGAACCCTGTGGAGACCCACATGCATACCCTTCTACGCACCCTTGGTACCTGGCTAGCTCTTGACCCGCATTTTTTGCCATTTACATTGTTTCTGGTATACACCCCAAAACCGTAACGGACTGATCTCTGATATAAACGCAGGTGTTGCCTTTAACACATTTCCTACTTAATTAAAACGTTTTTGTCAAAATGTATATTTGAAATATATACGTATGTTCATTTGTTCGAACAAATAAAGTCACAGCTGCGCGAAATTAGCTTTCTGATAATAATTCCTTATCTTATATGTTTTTTGTTCCCAGGACCACCATCATCATCCATCGTGTCGCAGATAATATAAGTCTTTTAGGAAACGTACATGGATTTTAAATTATAAAGAACGATAAAAGAGAGTCATACATCAATAAAAATAATCCATTCGTTACTAACAGGTAAGGACATAAAATAAATGTGTGTAATTTCAAGCGACGAAATCAACAGCAGTAACTGTCCAAAGATATAGTGAAGTAAATAAAATATCGTATCCAAACCCCAAAAACATGGGAAGTCATTAAAGCAACGGGCATGGCACTTAAGAAACTTCTATAGACTTTATGCTCGTCTGGCCAAGCATAAAGATCAATATCTAGATGGCTCACTGCCAAATCTTTTTAATATCGTCCCAGACGCAAGTGAGGACTGGTTACGGCCAATACCAACAAAAGTATTACGTGAGCAAAACCAACGCGAATTGGTCAGAAGGCTGACGTTATCTGTGTTGCGCTAGTTAAATCTCATTGTCGGACACAATAGCGAATAATGGTCCGCGTAAACTAACTTCCGCAGGAGCACTTTTGAGTTTGATGATAAACTTCACGATAACCACCATAAGTTTTTAGACTTTTGTGGTCAAACAAATTTATTCAAAGACGGTTTTGGTAAATACTCTATTAACTAAATAATCATTTGTTAATTTATGAAATGCGGTATATAGTATAAACTGTACCTCAGCAGTAGCAAGCAGCAGTATCAAAACATCTTTAAATCTATTTCGTTTTACATTATATTAAGTATACGAATTAGAACGATAGATTTTAGAAAGCTACATATCGCGATTGTTAATGATGTTTTTCAAAGTTTTTACTTTCAAAACAATGTTATAAAAACAATATTACTTCGCTAAACCCGAATCGTTCAATAAACCAGCGTCAATTAAGGCGTTAAGTTTCACACTGTGTCGCTCCCGCGCTCACGTTGTAAAAGTGAACACCTTTTATCAAAAAGCAAGCTAGTAACAAAAAATCAACAAACAAAGGCATTAATGACAAACTCAGTTTCTGGGATGAATGCCAACTAAGTTTGGGGAGGAAATAGCAATAAAACTAGCTTTTATTGGATGCTGTCCAGAGAGTACCAATATGAATATCGGGTGGATGCACTTAAGAAGTAACAATTATCATAGTGCAATACTCACAAGAAGTATTTATATATTATGACTACAATTAATATTGTACTTGAAAAAATATTTATCACGAAACCTGTTAGTTAAACATTATGTATAGAGTTTTATTTTATTTGTATAACAAAATAAATAAAATAAAAAATATACATCCCTTATGTAATCGTGAAGCTAAAGTAATTATTAAAAATTGGCTACT
>DVQO01000663.1:0-14203 GCA_018231785.1 Danaus gilippus | reverse complement strand
AACATTCATTACTAAAACAGTAAAACAATTTCATACACCAGATTAAAACTTTATTACAAGTAAAGTTTTATTTTAAAAATTTCTGAAAAATAAACCAATATATATTGTTTTATATTTACATAATGGTCGATATAAAAAAGATACATATTGGTTGGTGTTACATTTTGAATGACAACTTCTGGTCAAGAGGTTAACTTGTCTTTTTTTATGACAAAGGGGCAAAAAAGCAGACGGCCTACTTGATGGAGGTAGTAACGTCGCCCATAGATATCTATCTTCAAAAGAATTTTGCGAATGCATTGCCACCCTTACTTGGGAAAGAGGGAGGAGAAAGAGTGGGAGAAAAGAAAGAATGGGAAAAGGAAAAGGGAAAGGCAAAGTCGGCTCTCTCACTCATCGTACAAAACGCAGCCGTATACGCATACTTTATACGCGTACTATATATACTATACTTCATGCTGATTTTCTGTGAGAGGTGGTACCAATCCGATCGAGCAAGCCCATGTTCGAGCTGCAGTAATTTGACCACAACTACGCTCTACAACCTACATCCTTAGCTTGCTTCTATTTTCTTTGTGTTTTTCGGTCTACCATGGTACAAGAATTAATGTCATTTCCAACAATGTAAAAAAAATTGCCGAAAGTGAATAAATTTCAATACAATAAAATTAGCAGAAATAAATTATAACAAAGAAACTAATAAACTAAACATAATACATGTAGAAATAAACAAGTTTTTATTTGAATATGTTGACAATAAAAAAGATATTATTCAATAAAACTTCTAAAATTATAAGTTTTTTTATGTAATTTATATGGTGTTACAGCTCGTCTTACGCAATATGTAAGTAAGATAATTTCCAAAAACTTTAAATTTTCATTAAAAGCAACTTAATAATATAATTCTTAGTGTTATAATTTATCATCATCGACATTATATTATAAGCAGACATGTATGTCTGCTTATAATATTATGTTCTTCTACCGAACCTTACAACAACAAAAACGTTGCTAACCCACTTATATAACCCACCCACTCTTCACTTGAAGAAAACTTAAACGATTCTTATGTGTGAAAAAAAAATTACTGATTTAGCGACTGTTATTATCACTTAATCTGCGACCGTAGTACACAAAACTCTAAGCCCCTTCATTTTTGTAATTCATTCTTATAAGTATTATAATTAGGTAGATATTGTAACTTATTTAATAAATATATCTGTCAGTTATATAAAATATCTAAAAGTACCCTATTCTTTTATAATTTAAAGGAATCAATAATAGTATAATGAAATATGAATAATGGCAAAGATAAAGCAAATCAGATTATATGCAATCATGTTTTAAGTAATAAATACGTTTTTCCTTTCATACCTTTTGATAAAATAATAAAGAACCAATATTCAAATAAACTTGACGTTATACATTGAATAGTCTTAAAATTATTAGTCATCCATAGCAAATAATTATATCTTCTTGTATTTGAATACAATATTCAAATAGACTTTTTCATTAAATATTACTTCCGTATGAATGCTACTCTAATGAACAAAAATAGAAGAAAAGTTATGCACACATGACTGACTTTTCACAACACGGAGTTTATACTCTCTTGATAAAAGGGGATGACATATTCAATTTAAATTTAAAGTTGAATCTTTTCTCTGTGTCTTTGAATTTATTATGTAACATAAAACTTTGTATTATTTACCTTAAATAAAAATCATAAATTATGTTTTTATTTGCATTATTGAAAATGTCAGTAATTTCATGTCATATTAGTATTATTGTTCTAAATCTTTGCTTTTAATGCAATTGATGTAATCTGATCTTTGACTTAGGTGCCTATTTTAATTATGGATTAATTTCAGAACAAGTTTCTAATAAGAAGGATATAATTCCAACAGATGGCTAAAAAATTTCTAACCCCTGGGACTATTGACAGACACTTTCATCTGATTTTCCGGTGATGGCGGTTTCTGTAAAGGAACCAAAACATCAGGATTATGCAGCTATAAAAATTATATAAAACCTTTGTTTCGTTTAAATGAATAAACGCAAAAATCTTAGATGTCTTTAAGAGTTCTCTAGATTATTTTTAAAAGTAAAAACGAAGACAACAGAATGCAACTTCAGAAATCTCGTGTTCCAGTTTAGTGGCAAAATAAAGTCTTCTGCGGTTCATATTCCAATTTGACTTTCCAAATATTTTAATTATAAAATATTATTTAACTTCATAATTTAAGAAAACAAAATATAAAAGTATCACCGCCGACGCAAAATTTATAAACACTCTCAGGCTGTCTTATGTAGTTAGGATATTGAATTGTTTGATTTTGACTTTTTGAATCCACGTTATATGCTTCAAATATATTAATTTATTATGTAATTTCCATCGTATCAGAACAAAGTAGTCTGTTAGTTTAAATAATTCTTCTTTATTCTCATTAGGTTTGGTTTACTAATATTGTACACAAATTTTTTTTTTTCAATTTCACAAGACATGGTGAATTACTAGAAAAATTGATGACAAGTATATATTTTAAACTTATATTATGTTAAACGTAAGTTTATACTATAATAATATAATACTTCTGAAAAATATGTTGGGAAAACCTAAGTTTCATTAAAATAATTTAATCCATTATCAAGTAATTATTTAAAAATGATTGAAGTAAATAACACCATCCAGAAGAACATGTCTTCTATGGCTAAAATATAAAATTTGAGGATACATGGTCTTAACAAAATTAGGACCAGTATTTATCGAACCTACTCAGAAAAATTATGAAAATTTTTACCTTATTGTATTAATTGTATTGCGATTAACAGTTGGCTCTTCCTGTAACGGCATTTGGTCTTAAAGTCTGTAACCCGCAGGTCAACTAGTGATCCTGATAGTTTTAGTAATAAAACACTCTTTTTAACTAGTTAGGTTTATTACAAGAAAATATAGTCACGCCACGCTATGTCACAGAGTAGTGTTGTAAGCACAGAGAAAAATTATATATGTAAAAAACATTAAGTGAAGACAATACAGATAATTAAGGAAGGATGAGGTAAGTCTAAATAAGGCGCGAAATTCAAACACATCCAACAGATCCTTTTCTAAGAAAGAAATTCCATGCGAAAAGAGGGCAGCGAAAATTAGTATAAAATATATAGTATTTCAGTAAGTCAAAGTTTTACACATATAATGAAAAGGTGTCTCCAACAGTTTTTTGCATGGAAAGCTTAAAACTTTCCTGGTCTTTCAATCATTTAAAATCACAACAGTTGAAACAGTTCGGAGTACAAATTGATATAATCCTAGCTGTATTCAAACATAGGATTAATTTCAGTGTGATCAGTATAAGACCTCGAGAGGATAGGACATTGAATGGTGCACATCTCTATGATACCTCAATTCAATTTACGAAAAATGTATAGTTATGGTAATTCTTAATAATCATTCAATCGTTCAAATAGCTCCAACAATAAGGTTGCTATTTCTCAGTGGACTATTTTAATAAAGAGATTTTGTTCCATATTATGTACATACATAATATGTATATTAATAAGGATATACAATTTATAATTGCTCATGATATCTTATTTGGTTTTTGACTTTCTTATATATTATATACAACAACTTCAAGGAATATCGTAAATATACCTTTCAAGTTTTCAAATCTAAGAAACAAAATTTAGCAATTAAATACTCTACGCAAATAATATATAATACATGACTCTACAAAGATTTGGCTGATTGCCAATTCGAACAAGTCTTAGTCTCATGGGTCATTATAGTCTCCAAAGGACGGATAGAAACAAAAGTTGATATTATATTCATATTTAATAAGGCAAATAGTAATGAGACAAATTATTGATCCAGTAACATTATTGTATGAGTAAATATATCATCATTTTTTTAAAAAATCAAAATAATTTAAAATCATTTTTTGCCTTTGTCATTAACATATTTTATCAATTATCAAATACCTCACACACTTCGCGAAAGGGAACATTTTTAGTTCACTGTAACATTTAAGGCACTTACATATTTAAGTTGATTTAATCAACAATGCTATTAGTTACTACTTATTTAAAACACTCCTATATTTCACGTGAGCGTTAACAATAATGGCCAAAAATTTTAATAAAATAATGTCACTGGATAATTCAATGTTGCACTCAGTCAATAATTTTGTTCAAGAGAGTACTCGAAAGATACGTTTCAATTAATACGAAGAGTCAGTGCAATCTACAAAATCAATGTTCATAATGTATCAGCACAACAAGAGAACAAACATTTTGGGCCAAGCTAAGGAAAATCGATGTGCACCAACTTCCTGTTATCGGCGGATGATAGGATTTATTGCAGTCACAAGTTGGACGTTGGGTTAGTTATTTGGTGCAGATAGCAGCTGCGTTTTACTTAAAAGTTTTTAGACGAAACATTACTGGTTTTAAGCACTTAAGATGTCTTTAAGGAATCAAATATGAACACGCCTTGATCATGAAATTCAACTATACTAAACAAAACCAATAGCATTTATATTTTATAAAAAATAAAACGATAATGACCCAAACCTTGTTCAAATAAAACACGTAAGATAGCATCCACGTCTTCTAAAAAATCCGTAGAAGAATGTACACATATATCAGCGTTTTTTCAATAAGTTTGAGAAGCTTAGTCTGAGAAAATTATGATGAACAATATATTTTATATTTCCGTAACCATTTCATACTTATTATTACCAACGTTTTATTATTAAATACCTAAATGGAGTTCTCTAATTATAAAATATTTTATTAACCTTTATAATTCTTTAACTTTGATAATACAATTTATTAACATTAATATTACGCAAGGGATTTATTAACTTAACTGTGTGAGTATTTAAAATATTTCAACATAAATTTATAATGTGATCGAGTCAGCTTCATCAAACAGATTGAAAACTTGAGATTTTTTAGCTTACATGAATTATACTTTTGTACTTTATCTTTCCTTAACAAATTGTTATATTTTTAAAACATGTAAATAAAAATTTACTTGTAAATAACAATTAGCAAAAATATTTTTACGTAAATGGAGTAGTTATCAAAACTTTCAACAAAAAACTTATTTGAATGTACATAACATATACAAAAAACTCAATTTTTATAACTACAACATTTAATTTCTTTATAATGGATCCGTTCGGATATTTCAGCCATTAAATACAATCTCAAAGCTTCAAAAATTGGAAAACATCCAAATCGAACCATACTCAGTAGTCTTAAACATTCTTAAGAAGTACTAAAAGTGAATTGTGTCCTAAAATTCTATATATCGCCTAGCAACTTAAAACATACAATGTTATTGATTTTATTACTTTATTTTCTCCACAAGTTAAAGTCCAGTCTTCGTTTGTTAAATTCTGTCTGATCTTTTGATATATATTTTTTAAATATGGGGCTTGTATTATATGTATAATTTTTTTCATCGATCTACAGCATTACAATCGGTTACTAAGTAGGGTCGGGGTGGAAAGCACTCTACTCAAAGGATAATATGGCGGCGCCAAAAGCTCACAGTAGCTGACAATGAAGCATTCATATTCTAGTAAGTGCTAAATGACTACAGTTAATATTTATTCCCTGCGCTAGTAAAAATATCGACGGAAAATTAAAATTATAATCTGTTCTGGTGTATACTAAGGATTATCATATTCAGTCTCAAGAATTAATTTAAGATTTAAATTTGTTTAAGAAATGTATTTATATAACATTAAAATATATTTCATCAAATTTCGAAAATAAAAATAAAATAACAATTAAAACAATATTTACATGTGTATATAAACAATATATCGTTGATCGTACAAAATACTTTCTGTGAAATCTTGAGGCACACAGATACTTAAAGAAAATAGAAAGAGATAAGAAAGTTAAAGAAAGGAATGCTCACTTGGCGCTTAACGCTTTCTTATTATTTGAAGATTTCTGTCAGTTCACTCTTTTGTACACTGTTGTGACCAAGTTCCTTCCTAAACGTCTTTAATAACAAATGATACTTAATGAAGTTTGTAAAAATACTTTACATGTGTCATATCACGAAATTCGTGACAACATTTGATTGTGAGTGTTTTGAAAAGAATAAGAATTATTAAGTTTCTTTAAATATTCTGTATTAGTTAAAAGTACAAATTACTTTTCCTTATAAGCAATTAATAAATTTTCACCAAACCTAATTTCTTTACGGTCTGATAATTCGGAAATTAAATTTCAAAAATACAGTAATCATTACGTCACTTAGTATTTTATAATGCTTAATTTTATTCTTGATTTTAAAATACTCGTAAAAATTACCTTTGGAAATACATTCAATAGGAAAAATATCTTTTGTTAAAAGTTGGTTGGTCATCTGAATAGCAATCAAGTGTGAGCATTTGGATGTTCAGTCTGTCTGCAGTGCACTGGAATTGCATCGGATATTAAAATGGGGATCGCAATATTTGATTCACGCTACCAGAAGCACATAATTACATTGTTTTATGTCTGTTATTTTGAAATTGCTATATAGTTTATTATTTAGTTTATAATTCATTTACTCTGTAGAAATTTACATATTTAAAAATAAAGATATATTATGAATTGTATTCAATTATTATTAGTGTACACATGAGAACATTAAAACATGACAAAATCTTATAATTTATACGTAATGTTATCTATTTACAAACATACTTGTAATCTGAGTGGGACTTAATTTTTATTTAAACTATTTAAAGTTAAGTGTTTGTAAATTATTTTTTTAATTGGCTGCATTTTTACAGGCAGGGCTATAGTAAAGCGGGTATAAACTAAATTTGTTGTATTTTTACTACAACCCTTAAGTTAAGTATATTTTATTTCGTTGATATATATAAGAATAGTTTTTAAAGCATATATATTTTTTTAATTTATACTAATTTATTCAAATCAAACCTTTCAAATCTGTCCAAATTTTAACTGAATTGTGAATCATTATCACTATTTATCATCAAAATCGGTCTGGGGTTCATTGTGACAAACAAACTAGCGAAATTATTGAATTACATATTTGTACAAATGAAAACTATAAATTTTAGAATTAATTAATAAAATATCTCTATGGAAAGAATTAAATTTTCCATCTGTATTTATTATCTGCATGTAAAAGATACTATTTTCAAAATGATTTACCTATAGAAGTATTTTTCAAAATGTTTATAAAATGGAATACAAATAAATATTACATAAAGCTTAAAAAGTTGTAAAAATCTTTTCAAAAGATTTGTAATGTAATTTTTACCAGGTGTATCAAAAATTGTTCAGCTTATTATTAAATTCCTGATGATATATCGACGCAATGAAAACTCACTTGTACATATATAACCAATTGCAATTATTATATGTTTCTATTATACACAAATACATATAAAATGTGTTACTGTTATTCTACAATGTCCAAAACTAGACTACACAAGCCACATAGCATTACCCGCTTTAGAGCCATACAACTGCTTGGCCCTAAATTTGTCAGTGAATAGATGCCCCAGAATTTGTAATAAGTAAAGCCGAGACGAGTCTTTGAACTTCTTTGCTACTAAAAAGTAAAATGAATAATAAAGCGGAATCACCTTTTTTCTGTACTTACAAACCAGGAAATATTTTCATTAAAACTAGTTTTACTCACTTAAATACATGTATTCTTATAATAGTAATTTTGTAAGGATTAAATTATTTTATGATTTTTATACCTTCATAATAAGACTTAGTATAACATATAAGAATCTTTGTTTTGTTTTCTTTCATATAACCTTAATATAACATAATTCCTAATAATTTATATTTATTACAACTTCCAATTTATTGCAATTATGTGATCGTATTTTGTTGTTTAAAGTATTGGCGATGGAAACATTTCTTAATTAAAAGGGAGAAGCAGGTGCTCCAAATAAATATCGGTAATTCGCGGTCCTAAAAGTTTCGATTCTATAAAATAATTCGATACATAACAAATATGTATGAAATTCACCTTTTAAGGTATAAAATTTTAATATTTCTGGACTTATTGAAGCTGAATTGTACGGAACCACTTCGTATGTTGTGAATAATTGGGTTTTACGTTTTTAATAAAGCGATAACTTTTAGGTGGATTGGAAATTTATTTATTAGTTTCTAAGGTAAGCATGGATAAAGGTTTAAGTAGATATAAAATCAGTTAAATAAACAAATAATAGAAACAATGTGTACTTCTGTAGCTTCTTTATTATGGAAATCAATTATATTTTGAAAATTATTCAATGCATGTTATTAATTGAAACACATAAAAGATAAAAATATTTATTTCTGAACAATACGACCTTTAACGTTGTTTTGCAAATATATATACATATATATTCTAAGCTAACTTGTATAGTTTTAAGATATAAAAAGTTCCAGTTCCAACTTTTATTTTAAATTATACTTTTGAACATCGCAAATTTTTGATTTATTAAAGAGATTTTATTGGCCATGAGGTAAAACTTTATAATTTTCTGACCACATGAGTACATACAAATGATTTTCCTAAAACTCTTATAAAAATGTTTCTTATGTTTCTAAATCCTAAATTAATTAACTTTCAGGTAAAATTTAAAATATGTTTAACTTAAAATAATTCTAAGAAGGTAAACATTTTCTTCCCTCTTTAAATATGTTTTGTATAACATTTTGTTAAAATTTATACCTAGCGTCTTGAAATATACCTTATTTTAATTTCTGGTTCGTAACAATATCACCTAACCTACAAACTATAGCAATCTGCTATAACTATATTTTCTCATCACAATAAATAAATTTCTATACTGCTATTTTGGCTTAAAAAAGCTTTGTATAAAAAAGTGCAAGTTCTTGAATTAATACTAGGAATCTAAGCTACATTTGGCGCAGCTCCAAGTAAAAATAGTAGCTACCATCTATAGTCAAGGAATTGGTTCACTCATAGTCAATAAGTTAGATACATTATAATTTAGTTATAAACAAATAATTGAACGAAAACCATTAACCAGTATTATAAAAAATATATAAGATAATTGGGATTATCCCTTAAACGGTTTAAACGTGTTAAATAATAAAAACAACATTGACCTTTCTATATTTTCAAGAGACTTCTTGTCATTACAATTTAAATCTGAAAATCTACTTCTTTTTGAAATAAACCTGAATTTATTTAGAAAGGTTAACGATTTATAAAGTTTAACACTCCTAAGAGAAATCAGATAATGGGAGACTTTTTCCTCGCGTGAAATATACTTGGTATGATATTTAAATACAAAAATAGTAATATGGTAATAATTATGCTGATTACAATAACAGAAAACCAATTGTTATTTCACTATTAAGTTTTAAAGAACACAGTTTTGTTTTGAAACGTCTATCATTCCGATTTCAAAAACAAGGTCTCAGAATACTCTTAAAGGTAAAGTAAAAGGCTTTGTATCAGTTGTGTTTCACTAAATATTTAAGAGAATTTAATTATTTTAACTACACGAACCATTTACGGTTAATGTTTCATAAAACTTTGTCTAACTTCGTTGTGGAATTCTATTTGACTTCGTTTTTGTTATTATCACATACAATAAAGCATACATTTCGATACTGAAAGTATGGCTGAAAAAGAAAACGAACTTTGAAACCAGTCGACCTATGTAATAGAATAGTAAACTTTAGTCATTAAAACTACTTTTCCAGTTCTCACCTGAAACTCGATAACGAAACAAAAAAAAACGTTTTCTGCTGTTATTTTGTAAACTAACTTTAAAAATATGTTACTTTTCGAACCATTTGTCTCGCTAAATTTATTAAGTAGGTGCAAATGTGTACTTTTGTTGCTCTTTAAAAATGGGTATTTTTTTTAAAACAGTTTGAAACCCAATAGTGCACAATATGATCGCAGCTCCTAAGTGTATATTTTCCATACATGTAGTTATTGTTTACATATCTAAAAAATATTACGATATTTTAGTTAAATATGAAATTAATATAGTTTTAAGACAACAATTTATTAAGTTTCTAAAGTTAAAGGTGTCTAATGTCTATACACAAGTAAAGAAATCTTGAAAAACAACAGCACCACAGACGTGTATTTTGGTGTTTATCCTAAGAAAATTACAGAGTAAATATGCGCTTAACAAAACTAAAGTATTGTTTTAAAAAACATCTTCAAAAATTATAATATTAACACCCCTTTTCCCAGTTCCTTGTTTATCTTGAGTTTTTTCGTGATCGGCCTATCAGAGCCCACTGCTGAGCAAAGGCCTCTTCGCACATGGAGAAGGTTTGAGCATTTATCTCCACGTTTGCTCAAGACGGGGTGGTGTTGAGTTGTTTAAATCATATTAATTTAATCACGGCTTACATTAATTTTGGTTATAGGACTAGATCAACCTGGCTCATGGATCATCGTCATCATCATTCAATTGGAATATACCGTTCCTATGAAAAAAATCAATAATATAAACATGAGTTAATTGATAATTTAAGTTTAATTAAATATGTGATATACAATATTTGCGGTAGCACAAATTAATAGCTATTAATTTGAGTAAAGCTGGTTTCAATATTCTATATAAAGATGCCGTACATTAGTAAACTTTAAAATATAGTACTATTGAAAATTTTCACCTGGCAATAAATAAAATATGCCGTAGGGGAACATTCTTTTGGAGATTTGGCTTATTGCCAATACGAAAAGTAATTTTAGCTCAGCGAGGTCCTTTGTGACCGCTAAGGAAACAGAATAGATGACCATTGCAACGACACAAATTAAACCACAAATAGAGATGGAACTGCATTGAACAAGCTACTAAATCTAAATTGCAGTGATAACTACTGAAATAAAAAATAAAGATATTTAAAAATTTAGAAGAACTCTGTTGATTTTTAAATTGTTAAATCTATATTTCAATTTTAAAAAATTAACAAGTCTTTAAATGCTTGTATGAAAGTTTGTTTTATAAGAAGTTTTGTGCGACTTGCACACATGCTAGGAAAACAGGAATAAGAGTAGGAAAGTAATCTATCATCAAGTAAACAGAAAATTTATTGATATAGTAAGCCTTACGATATAAATTGAATATATACTATATGTATAAAAGAAAAAACTTATTTAAGTTGTTATATATAATTTATTTTCAATACAGTAAAACTGGTATATGTATTTTTAGGCAATATTGTATATCATACAAATACTATAACTGTATTACAAAACAAAAAAATCAGAAATGTAATTTATATAAATCCAAATGTAAAATAAAATACTGACTTCAGCTTATTTATTTCTACTATAAATAAAGAAATGGTCACAAAATAACCAAAAGTAATATTGTTTTAGCTGTTTGTTGTACAAATTTTATTATTTCAAACTTCATGGCTTAAAATCATATAATGCTAATAGAGGTAAAGTTTATTTGCCAGGAACATAAGGTTTACCTATCTCATTTACGCTGTTGAGCTCGTCACTATGGAAACATAAATCAAAACTTCGTGAATGTTACGAGTTCAGGAAGAGCAAGCATCTCATTACGTGTATTATGTTACATATGCATGCCGTTAATTAGCTCTTTACGAATTAAATATAATATAAAATATTTGCATTTATATTAAAATCCGACTTATTTAAGAATGTTTCGTAGTTCACACGATTCATATTGTAACAATACAAGTGAACAAGAATATGCGGCTGGCAAAGGAGAATTGATGAGCGCCAACTTCCTGCTATCGGCGCAAGATAGGATTTATTGCAGTCGCAAGTTAGACAACCGAATAGTTCTTGGTGCAGATAATGGCTGCATTTTGGTAAAAAGTTATTCCGTGAAATACGGCTAAGCTTTTTATTAAGCATTACATGCCATAAACAAATAAAATTCATTAGTCGGAGCTTTAAACAAAAAAACATATTTATATTGAAAAGACCATTTGTTATGTAAAGTTTTTTACAATAGTATGATTTTTATTTGTATTTCTTTACAATATTTATTCGAAAAACAAATAATACATTCGGATTTGATTGCTAGAAACAAAGCACTAATTACTTCATTACAAAGAATAGAGAATTTAACTTTACAAATATAACGGACTTTTGTTTAGAGGCTACGAGATATGAAATTATTTACATCACAGGCATATAATATTAATATTTGAAACGGCATATTGGTATTTGTTTTCATATCGGTCTCAAACAGCTATGATTTTATATTGTCAATTTGAAAAAGACTAAAAAATGCGGATGATATCTATTATACAACATTACCGTAACAACTGTTGCTATTGTAACAATTGCAAAAGAAAAAATAATTATTTTGTTTGTAACTATAAGTTCCTTCTATATTTTCTAATTGCTCATTTGTTTTTAAAAAAAATTGCAATATTATGCATAATAATATTGCAATAACACAAAAAGTTTTTATCATAAATATAGTCCGAAAGTATACTTATACTCATATCTAAGATATTAGCGTGTATTTATTTGAATAAAACTAGATTTTTGGACATGCTACGCGTTTTTTTACTATTTTAAAACTATATATGGAGGACGTACCAAGTTTTAAATTTTTATCGCATCTGACCGTGATCACGGTTGAAGTAAAGTAGCCGAAATAGTAGGAGTATGTAATTTTAAAATGATAAAAAAGTTCATCCGGAAATATAAATTTTATTCATATTTATACTTCAGCAAAAAATATATATCTGGTCTAAAAGTAGAAGTTCCCTAGTTTTTTATTAAATATTGAGATTTCTATTGTGTAATATTTGGGTAATCTAGAAATAAAGAACACCCTTAATTCAGTGGAACCATATCAATAATATACAAATATTAAAAAGATACTATATTGTCATCCCACTATTTTCTAACACATATCTTTAATGTAGGTGAAATTAATTATCAGTCCACAATTCTCATCTTTACATTAAACTAAGAAGTTTTTTGTACTAACTTGACTAGCTTTCTCGGAACAACAGGCAGCATAACCCATTGTATCACTGAATATACACATTGTACTCATTTACCAAAACTAATACAGAAAAGAAACTAATGTATAAAAGATTGATCTGTATATCGATTTCATTATTTATTGAATACATTCGATAATTTTTCTTAGTAATTAAGAGACCTAAATTGTTTGACCAATTGTAACAAGATTATTATTGGTTAAAATTGTTTTATATAAAACAAAAAAACTGGTAATTTTGTTACAAAATGTAGTAAATATATCATCTAGTTTATAATAAGTATTGTTGAATATCATGTGCAATGATTGTTGCGGCTATTAAATTATAATGTCATTTGCAAACTATAAATTAGGTAATTACATAATATATTTAACAGCAACACTATTAATGAATAGAATAATAACATTTCAAACGATGCATTTGTTTGAACATAATAAATGTATACTAAATATTACACTGTTTCACATAGCATATACATGAAAGGTGCCTATATAATTTATTACACTGAGATTTGATGCCAGTTATTTAGTATTATTTAAAATTGTGTACCTCAGATAGTAATGATGTTCTTATTTTGCTAGTTAGCTAGTACTTGTAGTTGAAAGAAGGAAATAAAAAACAAAATTTCATAGATTCTTTACGATTTAGTACGAAAAGTTTCAGCAATTTCTTGAGGAACAGATATTTCTACCCGCATTTGATGTAGCTAAGAATAAAAATAAAAAAAAACACAATGTAGTTAAACAAGAAGAGTTTGTTATACTTTAGAATAAAGCAATATAAATGTAATCACTTTTATAGACATTATTGGTTGTGTATAATGTATTGTAATGGGTGATTTTTTATTAAAAGAGTAAATGAAATATAGAGAAATAGTAATATGAATTAATAATCTAGGAAAATATCCTTACGCAGTAGCTATGTAACAGAGCATGCAAAGTTAAACAAAGAAACCTTAGGTCAAGAGCTATCAAGAAAGCCCGGATAAAAGCAAACACAACCGGTTCTCATAACCGTTTTCATAGCTCTAAGATATTAGAACAAACACCGACTTAGAAATATTCTTTGTTATAGAATGCTTGTACATTGAAATTATCTTACATATATGTATATTGTAAGAAAAACTAATCCAGTGAAAATAACTGACAATTATTTTGGTTTCAATCGAAAAAGAAAAAGCCAATTTAATAACGTATGTAATGTTTATATAGATACATAT
>DVQO01000662.1:0-14204 GCA_018231785.1 Danaus gilippus | reverse complement strand
GTGTGGTGTTTTGCGGCTATTTGTTAAATTAGGCGAACACATTGCGTGACCAGAGCTAGGCGTTGCCCTGTACTTTATATATAAAGAAAAGGTTATTTTTCACCACACAACTTCCTGACATTACAGTTCGTTACGTTCTGTTCAGACATATCCATATATTTACAACTGTATCAATTTTATACTAAAGCTGTAACATAATTTATAACTACTAGTAATAAAAATGAAATTAAATTTCTTTAAAGCCTATTAGCTTTTACGTGGCTTTAGATTTTCCAAACATTTTCGCTCGCGTAAATGTTTCGTTATTACATTTTTAAATTGTATTTCTGAGCTGGTATTGCATTTATGTTTTGTATAATAGATTGTATGAGTTAAAACAAAGTTATTTAATATCAACCGTTTGTTACCGAACAACAATAAGAAAATTTATTAGCTATTTGGAATATTTTTCTCATCATAAAAAGGCTGGTCGAAACGGTTAAACGAGATTCGTCATATAGTACACTATATGCACTTGTTGAATAATAAACTAGAAGTCGTTAAAGTCTCTAAATGAAATTTTTTATCTTTTGAACATTTAATACGCATTTGTTGTTGAATATCCTTTAAATTTTAGGAATTAAATGGTAGCGAGCGTAACAGGCCGCAGACCGCAGTTTCATATAGGAGTGTTGCCGTTTATCTATCAATTCGCGAATTATCATACAGGTTTAGCTATTTGCTTATAATTTACATAAAATTTTGTGGAATTAAGGACATATATATATTTTTTTTACTACCGTAACCCTATACAATCAATCATATTCTACAATTAGCCACCAGTATTTTTTGTATTGTATACCAGTTTCATTTTTTCAAATAAATTATTTTGTAACTTGTTAGCCCGAAAATTATTACTATGACTCGACTTTGATTTTCACCTATTAAAGTAACAAATTGGAGTAGAAGAAAATATAGGAAAAATTAATGTGTTATTTATTTTAAGACTTTCACTAATTGTTCTCACAAATTTTATAAGCGCGAACTTTCGTATAGATGTATGAATGTTTGTTAAAACCTGCTGGAAAGGATTAACGAAACTTTCAAATT
Organism: Danaus gilippus; assembly: GCA_018231785.1. Lineage (NCBI taxonomy): Eukaryota > Metazoa > Arthropoda > Insecta > Lepidoptera > Nymphalidae > Danaus > Danaus gilippus. Next base: position 13,115 of record DVQO01000662.1, on the reverse strand, counting down.
ATATACATAGATCAAGTAAATACTTCGCGTAGTTAGATATTTTTTTATTATTACTAATCTCATTGGACCCAAATCCTAATTCTACGCAGACGAGGTTAGAAAAAACATCTAGTCAATAATACAATCATGGCTACCACACTACAAATGTTAAAGACATTGTTTTTACACCATGTAATTCTATAAATATTAACATTAGAAATATAAGCATTATGCTTACTAAACTTAAATAACTAAATATAATTTATAATATTTGTACGGTCTGCCAAAAACGACACCCTAAAAGCTTTTTATATCATATCAAATTTTTTGGCGATAATTGCATGTTTAGTGTACGGCATACGTGAAGAGGATAAGTTGTTAAATTCAATATTTTTGAGTACTTGCGGTCTATGATTTTATAGGTGTAGCTCAAACACAAAATGTGTGGTTAGTTCTCAGCAAAATGTAGTCTTCTTTAAATAAAACGTCGGTCCAGCTATAAAAATCCATGTCATGAAAATTATATCACAAAAAAGAAAGAAAGAATCTGAATTCTATTTCCACAGAAAAATTGTCAGTTTCTGACAAGTTTAAAATATTTTATCTGGTTTAAATGCAGACGTTATACTGGTGTCGCTATTAAACGAACGAAGAATTTAGATTTATACTGTCTCAGTAATAGATGAAGTCAGTGGTGGCCTAGTGGTTTAAGGCCCGCCTCTCATGCATGAGGTCGCGGGTTCGATCCTGGCCCTGGCAAGTACCAATGTGATTTTTCCGAGTCATGTGTACTTTCTAAGAGTATTTAGACATCACTGATTAGATAGATGTCAGACGGCCGGTCGTAAAAACAATAAGCCAAAACTCTTCACAACATGTAAGGCAGACCCCAGCTAAAACTGGGAAATTGCCAGATAGAAGAAGTAATAGATGAGGCGATGAGATGCAATTAAACATATTATAATATATTATATAAATTATCATTACAGCGTATCCGCAAATTGATTTTAATAAAGCGGTTATAATCGATAATTTTATTACTTCATTTAATGAGAACTATGTAGATTTAATGTACCACAATTGTCGACTCAATAAAAACTTAACTTGATTTTTAATTAAACGACTATCTACAGAAGACAATTAGCGTTGTAAGTTAATTTGCTGGTATCCAATTCTAATTGCTCTTAGTAAAACATTTTTTTCCGTACAATTCAATGTACTGATTGGCTGAATTCACGTCTTTGTTAGTCCTATTTTTTCGGTTGGACTTCGAGACTGATTGTAACGGACCTAACTAAATTACTTGTTTCCGGGCCACTGTATTGTTTCCACTTCAATAAAACGTCAAATTTATAAAGGTCGTTTTACAACTCGCTTAATACAAGTCAACATGAGCTTTTTTTCATATATATCCGATTTTCTTTATCGGTCCCATTGTAATTACTTCAGTCGTGAATGTTAAATTAAAATTTCAACATTTTTAGACCACCACAAATAACATTTCTCTTTATTATTTCCAAAAGATTAGCGTTGATTACTTTGTTTCTGTTTCAGAGGAAGTGTGTTTAATTTTCCGTAAAAGACTGAACTGAAACTATTACTAGGAAAAACGTTTCTGTATTCCGTTAAAATTAACGCTAGAGATGAAAATATTTTGTAGCTTTAACAGGAAATATAGTCATTCTGAAACTAAAATTAATTCGAACTCACTTTAAAAACATTTATGAGAAAGTTTTAATTCAGCGCCGCAATTCTCTCTCATGATTTATTTGTGCCTTTCATTCAAAGCGTGCACTTATCTTGTTAGCAGGCGAAAAAAAAGTTAAAAAACATTTTTACCTTGTTTTTTACTCGTAATGAATATAATTTTAACACCTCCAAACCCGTGAGTAACCTTCCATTATTGTAATTTTTTCCATTGACGCTACGTTCATTAATCAATTGGACATCACTTTTATCTATAAGAATCAAAAATGAAACGGCCGGACTAAGTCTATCAATCTTAATTTAAAAGTCATTTATCCTGTACATTATGTTTTTTAACGAGACCCAAAAATGGAAATCAGTTCTACACAAAGGTTAACACTTCCCTAGTAGTAATAAACAAAGTAATACTAAATATAAGAATATTATGTGGTGTAATTCATCATTGGTAAGCGCCTATTTATAAAAGCTTAGCAAAATAATGAAACCGCATTACATACGAGCTATTTGTATGCATTCGCGGGTCAGGCTGTTTAACTTGTCATGCAGTCCACATGCAATGGCCAACATCAAAAGGCGTTTAGAATTCATTTCAATGTGAAGTCTTCTATCATTCCATAGTAAAAGATTTTCCAATTGTAAAGAAGTTTTATAATGACGCCTATACTTAAAATATGAAAAATATTTCGTCTTAAGAGTTTTTTAAATAAAAAAATGTTATATGTAAAAGGGTTTTAATATATTTTGTCAAAGACTTTAACAACTAGTGAACAGTGTCGCGGGTATAATGTATTATTAATTATTAATTGGCTCGCACTGCAATTAGTCGGAGTGAAGCAATCACGAATACTATATTATATTAATTATGGATATTAACTGTATTTTTTTTAACGCTTCAATTATTTTTAAATGTCAGTGCCATATTATTTGATTTTTTTTTATTACAATAGCTATAACAATATGCACTTTCGTGATGTATAGAGTTTATTATAAAAAAAGCATGAACATTTTTTTAATATTTTTTTTTGGTAAAAAATTTTTTTTTACTCAGTAAAAATCCAATAATTATCGCACTTATCCACTCCGTCAGATCACAATTTCCGTTGAACCAAATGATTGTCCACTTGTTGACCCGTTCCGATCAACGTTCGCGCGCTCGGCGGAGCGTAGCCGACTGGCTCCCATCCATTCATTGTACTGAATATCTTACTACGGAAACTCGAACACACATCGCTATTTTCTCATATCTCTTTAATATTTTAAATCCCTAATCATTTTTTCACTATTAATCTCGAAACTGGTCATACGACTGACTATTTTGATAAAGAAGATTTGTAAGTATAGCTTTATAATTATTAACCCGTTCGAGAACCGCTGGTAATGACAACTTGATGCTTATGAAGGCACAGAGACTCACATTTCAGTCGTCTGTCATCTGTGCATGTAATAATAATGTTATACCAAACTATGGAAAGTTAATAATAACCTTATTTGAATATGACAGTCTACTTGGTATCGTTTCGTACACTCTTTAAGTTGGAAAGAGACTTTACAATCTTAATTTATATTTTAAATTTAACGAATTCTCATTAAAATATTCAAATTATATAGCAATAAAGATTTCGCATACTTTATTAAGAGTTATTACGAAGGGGTTGAAGAATTTTGTGTGATGTGAATCACTTAAAAAATAATATTTTTCTTTGATGTGAATTATGTTTCATGAAAGAGAGGGGGATGGGTCAGTCACGGTGCCTAATACACCCTCCCGGAGGACATTTTGTTATTCATTATATTCAGGAGCATTTTGTGAATGGTTTATCGCTTCTAAAAATAGGACTTGATTGCTTAAGGTAACACAGTTTTTGCGATTTAAGTCTCTGTGTATAAAATGGAAGTTTATAAAACGTTTGGCCGTTTGTTTTTAATGACGTATCCTGTTAAATGTTGGTTTTAAAGAAACTAGTACTGGTTTATAGTGTATATCTTTAGTTGCGGATATTTAATTCTTAAAATTTTTCTGAATCAAAAAGTATATTATTATATTTTCTTATCTTATAATAATTTTGATGGAATAATTTTCATGATATGTTCCGACGTCTAATATGTAGTTACCAAAAAATCAATTTTTAATCATATTTTTTTCTTTGCCTGACTGTTTTCATTTTGAAGCTAAATTAGGTTAGGTGTTCAGTGTTCACATATATGAAATGATTTCATTTCTACTTCAAACACTACCGTTCTAGCTTTGTTTATATTTTTATTTAAACTTGGCCTGAATTTACAATACAAACGAAATATTTATTTTAAAGTATGTAATCTGTATAATGGCCTTAGTGAGTTAACTAATGTTTTCTAAATTAAGTTTAAGACGATATTGAAGACTTTTCTTAATTCCAGAATATTTCTTATTAAAAATGTCACGCTTTGTAGCCTTAATGCATCTATTATGTTTGCGAACCTGTTTCATTATTTGGGGTCAAAATGACGCAGCGCAAAACTCTCTCTCGCAGCCACCCTATTAAATCTGGAGCAAAATCAAGCAATGACTTTTCATTTTCATTATATTCACTTTCAATTAGCCAATGGAAACACAGAAAAAGCTGAAATTTTCGTTAAAGTAATCTATTAAAAAGATTGAATTCGTATTGTTTATAACGTATGTGGAAAACAAATAAATAGCGAGATTAAATTTAGGAACATTTAATAGTAAATAAATATATTAAAGCTAATATCTTAATTTAGACGTTATTTGACCACGTATTTCTTATCAAATCAGCAGCCTTTTCTCCAATCATAATTTCAGGAACGTTTGTTCTGGCGCAAATGGGTCGAGGAATAACGCTAGCATCGGCAACCCTTAAGCCTTCAATGCCGTACACCCTTAGGTTATTATCTACAACGGCTTCAAAATCGGTTGATGGTCCCATTTTGCACGTACCGATAGGCTCGTGGAAAGATACGATCAATGTTCTAATAGCACATTCCCAGTAAGCATCAGAACCTAAGGGATATGTTGAGCAACTGGGATATTGCGGTAAATGCAATGTCGCGTCATATTTCTTGAATGGTTGAGATTCTCCCAATTGAATTATATGCTTCACAGCTTCTTTTAATGTCGCTAAATCTTTCGGATCAGTTAAATAATTTCCGTATAGTTTTGGATGTGAAAATGGACTGGTATCTCGCAGTTCCATATATCCTTTGGATCGGGGATAAAGAAGTGTTGGTATAGCTTGCCAAGTATCCATACCATTCAATGAGTGAAATGCTCGAGCGTATGTATTTTCAGATATTCTCATACTCCTTCTTATCGCACCTCCTGAATCTGAAGTGATTGAACCACCCATACTTACAAGTTCAATATCGGGAACCAACTCAGAGTCTTCTGATAATGCTGTTTTTAGATATCCAATTGCCTCAACTCCACCAGGTGAAGCAAGTAATCCATCGCCGAACTGAAGCCATTGCATAAGATTTGGTATTGTCGCAACCTTGGGTTCCAATAAACTAGCATTAGTACTTTTCAGCTTAAATATTACACCAGGGAAACCGATGTGATCATAAAGAGTTCTTCCAACTTTAAGGTCCATAACAACAGGTATTCCCAGAGTCTGTAAGTGTTCTTTGGGACCTATTCCCGAGAGCATAAGTAACTGGGGTGAGCCAATGGGTCCAGCTGATAGAATAACTTCTCGTCTACAATTAACTCTATGCTTAATGTTATTCTTTATATATTCAACTCCTGAAGCTTTCTTTGTTTGTGGGTCAATTATGATTTTAGTAGCTTTGGCTTCACCCAATATATGTAGATTTTTGCGCCCTTTGTGTCGATGCAGGAACGCCTTAGCAGCACTAAGACGATGACCTCTGTTAGTTATCGTTTGAACGTAGCCAAAACCTAGTTGATCTGGAGCATTGTAATCGATTGTTGGATGACCCAACATCCTTCCAGCTGCAAGGAATGCTTCAACTAAACCAGTTCTGAAAATATATCAAATTATTTATAATATTTTCTTCAGTAACGTAAGATAAAGTCCATAAAATGTCTAAAATTACAAGCCCTTTGCAGATTAGGTTAGACAGTAATGGTTTAGTAACTTACTTGAATGGGACGTTCTCTACTGTAAGTTCTCCATCACGACCGCGATAGGGTTGGTCTCTGTATTTTTTGAGTTCGGATCTTTCAGATTTCATGTAATATTTCAATACTTCTTCGTATGACCTGAAAAAAAGTGTTAAAAAAATTAACGTCGTAGGAGAGTAAACAGGGAAAATGTTTGTATAAAATAATTTTGCTTCTATTTAATTGAGCTATTAAAATCAAAGTTATAAGCTTTTATAACTTGATTATTTCCATTTCACAACGCGCGAGAAAAGTTCAACCTATATTTATTAGCACGTAGCATAGAAATAAACCTTTTTCATATAAAATATATATGTGTCACGTGGAAAGTTACAATGTGGAATGATTCTGATAGAAATTTACGACGAGCCCTTTTACGACATAAGATAACGTCACTGAGGTGACTGAATTATAAAGAAATGCCGACTTGCGGTACAGCTTTCTTTGTAAATTGCTAATGTTACGACCATTAACTGTGTTTATTATTTTTCTAAAGGGGTTTTACAAATATTGTAATTGTATTTAACGACTAGTGGCAAATTGTACATATAAATGTTTTGTTCATTAAACACATACATATACATATAAAAAACGTCTGTAATTTACTCCGTGTTTATTATTATTTGATTGTTGGTATTTAATGGATGTCATATTGTCAAGATCATCTTTGTATTACAACTACATTTTATTTTGTACGAAAAATAATAAATTTTGATGAGATACAAAATGTCGTTGAATATGATTTTTTTCCGAAAAATCTATGAATATTAAAATTTTAGTTTGGGTTGTCGTTAAGTCTTACCATCCAAAGTTCCCGTCAGCTGCAATCCTATCCCAATCCTGTGGTCTGCCTCGCGTGTAGAACATATTATTTGTGACACTCGTACCACCAATTGCCTTGCCTCTTGGTGCATAGCATCGCTGCTCTTCGCTGCCTGAAACCAAAGAAAATGTCTGTATTAAAAATTAAATCATTGAAACAGACAAAGGAAGTCAAAACGTGAAGCACTTTTGACTGGCAATTTTGACAAAATTATTCAAAAATATAACTTATTTCAATATAAAATACTGATTTTTTTCTATTGACAACTTATCCTATTAAAGTAGAATAATGTATTCAATATTTTTATTTAATTGAATAAATAAAAATTGTTTGAAATCGTTGAATTTAAAACGATATAAACCACAAGTTATGTGTTATCTCATTTGCCTGAGAATATATGTATGTACATTTAATATGGTTCCAGCCATTTCCAGCTAAAACAAAATCAGCGTAAAAATAACAAGTCATGAAAACGATGTATTATGTCTTTATTATTTGTTTTCTTTTTGCTTCCGCGCTCCTTTATATACATAGCAATTCCTTTAAGTACCTTGGTGTTGTCTTTGAATGAATCGCAAACAAATTAAGAATAGAAAAACAAATTAAGAATAGAAACCATTCAATAGTGCTTGTATAGCGAAGTAAACTGGTCATAATATAAATCAATTGTTACTACTTGATTTGTTTATTCAACATTGACAACATATCCAAGGAATAACAGATTCAAAGACTTTAAGAAATGCATAGTTAGTGTATTTAATCCTAAGTTAGAATTTTAATTATGTTATTCCATTGCTTATATTTATGCATTAATCCTTAAAGTAGTACAAGAGAATTGAATTTCAAATGATATGATATGTTTTATATTTTAGTATTTTAAAATTGGATAGACATTCAGAAAACCCCAAAGGTAAAGCTCTCGTTGGTGGCATTTTTAGTGGTCCCGAGAGCTTGCTGTTGTATATAAGTAATTCAGACGAAAAATGTTATCTAAGTTTAGAAATTTAATTATAAACATTGAATACAATTTATTATTATATTTAACAAAATACTAACTATTTTATTTATTGAAATTACGTACTTTTGTTGCAATTTTATATTTTGTTCATAAAATGTTGAGTATTAAAAACGTATAAAGTAGATACAGTTATAGAAATAACATAGAAGTAGATATTTACTTTAAACTAATAAGAAAATGTGTTTAATATTTACTATTTGTACAAATAAGGACACTCAACGGTACTTGATGTACGTGATAAATTGTACTTGGTCTCGAATAGCTAACAGTTATGTTCGTAGCTCGGTTCTGTTTAAATTGGTTTCTATGCTTGCTTTTGTGATCATCACATCATTAAGACTATTCGTGCCGCATTTTCGTGTCACTTTTTATAGTATGACTTGCAAACATCATACTCTCAATAAGCTTTAAGTTTCGGAGTAAACGCAATGTAAAAAACTATACGGCTTTTTCTATGTTTAAATTCGGTTAAATGCCTTGACGGAATTAGGTCATTTTTATTAAACAATGGCATAAAATTATTGTAATATTTTTGTCACCAAAAATTATATATGGAGTAAGTATGTATGTATGTATGTATGTATGTATGAATAATTCTTGCTATCAATTAATTCAAAGAAAAAGTGGTTTTCGCTCATTTATAACGGATTAATACAAATTAAATGCAGTTATATTCCAGTTTGCTTTATAAATGATCCGAACCTGACCTGTATTAACACTTATCATCATAATGAAATCTCAGACTTTCTCGAATGTTCATTTAAATAAAACTAATATGTTCAGATACACCAAGCATTTTTTACGATTGTTGTAAAGCAACTGAAACGACTAAAGTATGTATAATAAAAGAAGCGTTGTATATCCGAAAATATTAATTTTATTTAAATGAACATCGCTGTTAATGAAAGAAATAACATTTTTACGGAATCTGCATATTTGAGCAGTAGTTTGCAAGGTGAAGTAGTGCATAAATGACGTGCATCATCACCTAGGCTTTGTTAAATTTGTTTCATTCCTGACGAAGACAAAAAACAACGAACTCATATCCACACAATTCTCAATACATGGTGTCAATAATAAATATTAAGTGAATAAAGAGGGCTGCTATTTAAAAGATTTCTCAGCTAGGAATATAAAAAATAAGAAAAAGAAAAGTTAGTATTTTGTTCAAATGAACCCTAAAAAAATATCTAGAATCAACAGACAAACATGTCTAATGACAGTAGCAGTAGTTTTGGAAACTATTTATGGGTTTTATACAACGATGACTAATTCCCAAGTGATGATGAATTAAGTGATGATGAGTTATGTTGATGAATTAAGTAACTTATTTAAGTAACTAATAACCAAATGACGAATCAGGCATTAAATAGAATCTCATCTTCATTGAGTTATGTGAAAAGTGCTTTCTTTATATAAGAGCAATTCAGTTTCTTCTCACAAAAAATTTAAACCAGATGAAATGTAAATTCCCTTTAGATGATGTATCTCCTTTGTAATGCTATAAATAATTTAAGTAGTTCGTTTAGATTTTGTTTTGATATCAACATCATCATTTCCCTTGTCGTTGTCTTATATGTAATAAATAGTGATTTTGCAGATGTTCCTTTTAAAAGTCAAGTAATAATTTAAAGCTGGCAAATAGTCAAGGATGACGATGGCTACGTATTATCAGGTTTATGATCACCTTGTTTACCCTATCCAGAGACTTAAAACGATCGAAGATAAACTATAGAATTTATGGGAATACCATATATATCACAAATATATTGTCATAATTGTTTAACTACTTTATTGAAGAAGATTTTGAAGATAATGGAATGTACACATTTATGTAATGCTTTTTAATAGGAGTCCCCTCCAAAAGCAATATCTGTAGACTACTTATTGTAGTAATAGTAGAAGTAGAAAAACTTTCAGTGAATTCCTTTAAAGAGCGTTAAGAGGCAAATTCATATGATTTATCTAATAGACTGTGCCATTATGTTTGTTTATATATATGTGTATTATTACTGGCAATACAACAATGCATAAGTAATTTATTAGTTTATCGGCATTCTGATTCTGAGACGGTTTGAAGATCAATAATATTAGCGCGCTGAATTGAAGCCTCACTAATAATACTACAGGCATATGTATGTACGTCTGATTTAAACGCAACTTTCGAATTCTCAGCAAAACTGAATACGAATACGATTTATAATATTAATTTTATTTATTTTTTGAGCACATTAATGTAACTGATATAGTTTTTATAAAATAAGATTAAAGATATAATGTCACATGCCATTAATAATAAACTCAAAATTAGGGTTAATTTGACACTTAACACACTCAAATATCTACCGTTAAAAATTTGCTTCGTTTAGCATTTCGAAGTAACGGATGGAAAGGAAAGGCGATTCATAACGTCCAGTAAGACGGAAGATGGTGTTGAAAAATTACAAATATAGTGAGTATTAAGTTCAAATTCAAACTAAAAGTTACTAAGAGAAGATTTCATTTACCGAAATGAAAATTTCTTTTGTGTCCAACGCTTCTGATAGTATTTGAAACGTAGTTTTAAGAATAACTTAAATACAAATATAAATAACCAACATAGCATATTTTAATTTCAAAATAAACTTCATTACGATTTAAAAAAAAATACATTGAGTGTTTGGCTTTTCAAGCATATGCAAATATTTTAAATAATTACTAGTATGAAATATTGACTTTTTATAAATTACTCACCCATACAAACACCAGGTTGATGCTCCATAGTATAGGGCCAGACATAATCTGTCTGTTGCAGGTACTGGGTCAAAGCGGGAATATCTGAGAGTAACATCTCCGGCTTGCCAGCCTCTATCAGCAAGACAGAAGCCCTTGGCTTATCTTCAGTGAGACGAGCTGCTAGCACTGAGCCAGAAGAACCAGCACCGACTATTACGTAGTCATACTCATTTAAGGGCTCATAGTAACCTGCAAAGGAAATTGTATTTTAGAAAAAAAAACAACTTAAATCCCGCCTTATTCCACTTGTCCCAAAAAATAATATACATGTACATGAAATACATCTAAAGAAGATTTAGAACTGTAATATATCTAACCAGTATCAACAGTTAGTATGTTAGCTGTGCCAAGTCTAAGACCGATTCTACAAAGCTAAGTGTGCACACGTAAAAACAAGTTCCATACAAAAAAGTGGTTCAAGTATCAAATAGGAAATATGTAAATAACAATTTAACATAATATGTTTTCAAGGTTTATTTAAAACAATAACTAATTAAGAATATCTCGTATTCTTATCACTTATCTAAGCAAAGTTAATTAATTAATTAATTGTTTCAAATCTCGTTTTTTTTTTAACAATTTAGTGAAGGTTTGTGAACATGACTGTCTTACCTTTGGGCAATGGATATGAATCTCTCAAAAAATCAAATGGGTCGTTTGCATTCGTGGGATTGTAATTCGAGGCTACGGTTTGCATCATAATATCCACTATAGGACTCTGAGGGTAGGACCAATATCCGAACCTTGCTTTTCTATTTCCATTCTTAAGTTTGGACAGATGCAGTACATTTTCGTCTGAACTATGCTCCTCATTACCCTTGATGGGATCACTTTTGTTGTTTAAAGGATACGGCCAGAGTATACGAGAGTTTCTAAAACTTCGAACGTTTGCATTATTTTCTATGTTATTAGGTATATCATAAGGTCCATTTTCTCCGTCGACCGTATCGTCTTCTTCGTAGATGTCTATTGCTTTTGTATATAATAATGTGTTTAGCAACAACGCTGTATAAATTAGACGTCGCATCTTATCTGCAAAAGAAAATAGTCTTATAGGAAATATTTTTGATATGTTATTGTAAATTGTAAATAAATTTATCTTAAAAACTTTTTATGATCTTGGAAATCATTTATGTTTTCAGGTCATAAGACAAAAAAAAATGAAACATATAAAGTAATTTAACGATGTTTTTATCAGCCGCGTTTTTAGGGCAAACAACGCACAAAAATAACTTTGTTACTTTCGAAAGTTTATACATATAAGTATACTTTTTCATATTAGTTTTGATATTTAATTTTTTAAGGATAAAACGTATTGTATTTTAAAATCGTGGTATAAAAAAATTTTCCTTTTTAAGTAATACGAATATATTAAACGTATTTAATTCTTAACATTGTCTGTTTGTTATTGATGACAGCATAAGCCATCATTAATTCACATGCCTGTCCACTTAAGTTTATCATTAAACTACATTTATATCAAAAGATTTTTTTTATATATTTTAATATAAATAATTAAAAATAAAATAAGTACATAATAAATTATAATTAAAATATTATATGAAACTTATTTTTTTTAATCACCTTACGGAATATTTTTTATAATATAATTAATCAGTATGTACTATAAAGAATTTTTTTTCTTTATTTCTTCATCAATATTTTTTTATACATTCTCAGTATAGTTCAAAAAATTTGCGTCCTCAAGGAACGAAATCTGTATATACTTCACAAAAGTGCGCGTGCGCATGTCTCGAAATTAACTTTAATTAAAATACGTATCTACTGATTTGTTTATATTTTTTACATTGTTATTTAAAATAATAATTAAATTCATAAAAAAAAACATCGCTATATTATTTTAAAATATTAATAATGAAAAAGATAAATACAAAAACTCACCATTTACAGTACGTATGTAAGTATATATATAATTTAAACTTCTCTATCATATAACAGTAACTTCAACGGTCGGTCAGCGAATGACTGTTTTCGTATCGGATCTGATCCTTTACATGGGCCAGACATGCTCTTCAAATACCGCTATCTCTTTCACCTGTAATGAGAAACATCTACACGAACTTGTAAAGTGCATTTAAACTACCAATATTATTGTTTATTTATTCATAATATCGGTATATTTTAGCACACTTGTGAGTTGTGCATCTTCTTGGTTTTCCTCTAGCACTGCTTATATAGAACGAGTTAATATCAAAAATAAATTTGTTTTTCTTTCTAAATTTGATTCTTATTAAACCGTTTTTTATAATTCACTTGTTGTTTTGCTCGAATTGGTAGCTTACTGTTCTACTTTTCGCTTTACAGCTAATTTAATTTTGGATAAAAGTGTAACTTATAAAGAAAGTTTTGATATAAATGTGTGTACATTATACATTTTCCATTCCCATTACAGTGGAAATGTACATCACAGTAGGGAGAAATTTCAATTCGTTTACATTAAGTTTCATCAAAGTTGATGGTTTGAATTATTAATTGGAAGTAAAAGTAAAAAAAGAAAATAAACAGGAAAAACGTTGTTTTATGTAGTATGTTTTTCTATTCAAACTTTTATTAAGTTTTACCTTATAAAGATTTTAACCTTTGAGTTTTGACCTGTGATGTTTTAAATATTTATCGTATAGAACCTTATATTTATGCCCAGGATAACATTTATGTATACAGCCTTCGTG
>DVQO01000661.1:0-14208 GCA_018231785.1 Danaus gilippus | reverse complement strand
TCTTTCTCGGTATATTTCAATTAATTAAAATCCCGAAAAATAAGAATTAAAAGAGATGAAATGATTAAATAATGAGAAATTAATAAACTCCAATCGGTCTTCTGGTCTACTAAGCCTCTGAGTTAAAGATAACAATAGATAACAAGAGTTACATATAGACGCCATTTCTTAGTAAACCTTGTATATAAAGAAATGTCTAGTTTTCTCAACAATATTTTCTACCAATGAAAAGCGTAGGACAAAGTTGTGATAGCGACGGAAATGTAGATATTTAAAGAGTCACAAAGTAAGCTCATATTCGATATAATATTTTTTTTCCTCGTAAAATAAAATACAACTTAATCATGGAAAAATAAGTTAAATTGTTTCTATAAAACTATACTCGTCGTAGGAAATAAAAACGTCTCTAAGTCTTATATTAATTATGTAAAATAATAATAAATGTACAAAGCAATATAAATGTCAGTATTAACATATTTATTAGCTAAGGCAGTACGAACAAAACTAATAAATTGTGTTTCTAAAGCAGACTAAACACAACAATCGAGGGTTTGCAAAATCAGTTGCTTTCATTACGCGTACAAGGCGTAAGATTTTAATTAAAATCCACAATTTCGTATCAAGGGCAACCATCTTTTGTACGCAATGAAAGTACCCTTGTAGCAATTGCAGCAAATATAATGTTAAATTTACTCCTGTTATCCCCATTACACAAAAACAGGTTGACCCAAATACTTAGGCTGGTTGAAACATCGTTACGTCATTTATGCAAGTTAGCAAAAACAAATCCTACTTTGTTATGAGACAAGGGAAAGCTGGCATTGTCGTGATTGCTGTAAGATATGATGGGGCCTTTTGCATTAAATTTTCGCGTGTTCATTTAATTATCGCTAGATAAATCTTTGTCCAATATAAAATAAATATATATAGGTATAGTAAATTAATCGAATGTTATTTTAAATTTTATAATATATTTTGTAAATGGTGATTTTTTAATCATATTAAGATTAGTATTTAATTACTGGGTAGGTTTTGCTACATAAGGATAAAAATGAACATTATAAATAATTATTATATAAAAAAATAAACACTTCCATGATTTTATTTAATAATATGCTTTTGTTCAATAACTTACTTTTATGTATCTCAATCAAACCCTTACACAATAATATGGGATAACAGATGAAACAATTCGTGAAGCTTAAGAGATTAGAAATGAGATAAAAGTTCTAAGCGTCTATTTGATTATTATCCCCAAATGTAATCAGCTGGGTCGGGTTATCCTTCCAAGTAATGTGGAAATATTCCCTGTTTATTTGTATCAGAGACGGGATAAAGGCAAACCGAACGCATATTCAGGCTGAATATGAATGCAAACTGCCCCAACCAACGGGCGGAATGGCGAAAATCAAATTAGGTATGGCGTGAATACTTTACGGCGACGTCGGGAAAAAATTGAAATCAAATATTCATTGACTTTCAACCGGATAAGCCGGCCCGCAGCCATTTCAATACATTTTATTATCTATTTTTCGCGGCCCCCTTCTTCATGACCCAAAAGACCAAACCCAGATACTTTGCCCATTTGAATAATTAATTCGACAAAATCAAATCATGTAAGCACGGAATGGTATTGTACCCTCTTTAGCAATAACATATTTTCATATATATTTCATAGTCTTATTTGCGCCTAGAGAGCACATTTCTTTTTATTGCAATCAAGAATTTACTCTTACGCATTAAATGTGAATTACACGTTATTTTTGTTAAAACAATTATTTTTGTTCCTTCACTCAGCCTTGTCACTATTAACTATATAAACTTTGATTGTTGCATTATCTTTCTAGAATAATTTATTAAAGTAATTATATTTTTAATAAAATCATTTAAACTGTTATGTTTGAATAAACCTGTTAAAAAAATAAAAATCCTTTCATCCTTTCCAGTACATTAAATATGCGTGAATAATGCGTTTAATAGCACCCTTTACTTATATTTATGACCTTTCCCTTTTGAAAAAAATAATAATTAACGATGTCCCCTTCAAAAGTTTTCCATTGTTTTGCTTTTAATATTTATTTTCAATTATAATTAATGTGTGATGACACATTATATTTTTAAAGATAAATATTTTTTTCTTTCGTCTGACAGCATGTAGAATATTCCAAAGCATAAAATCACTTTTACCATTATATACTTATTTAATATCCTCATAAAAGTAAGGTGAACGATCAACGTATTATAAGCACGTCAATGTCATTAGATAAGCAAAGAGCAATTTCCTACTGTTTTCACGGTGTTTCCACTAAAAGTGCTGGCGGGGACTTGAAGCAAATGCCATTACACAAAAGGTAAAACGACACGTGAGATACAGTTCATAAATATTAAAGAAAAAAACTGTGAAACCAATCTCGCTGGGGTGGATTCCATTTGGGTCTCTGCGTGTCAAGGGCTGTCAGTTATTATTTTCGTTAGTTTTCAGAGCTCCTAAATATATATTACCTAACATTAAACGGTAATGATATATCATTCTAAGTTTAAATTAGTCTGAAACGATAGACAGTGAACAGGAAATTAACGATTAAGTCAGTAAACGTTCACAAATATTTTTATAGCAAAATTTATTCATATATTTTAACAAAATCAAGTTTCCAGGTAATATTTTCTTATATAAATTAAGATTGTGTCGCTGTCAGTAAACAGTGTTCTTTTTTTTGACAACCCTACAATCAGTGATGGAATCGACGCGTTCGTAGTTGCGTGCCTCACTACCATGTAAAGTTTTGATTGGATAAAACACGTTTTTCTATATTTCATTGTACTTTCGTAATATTTGGACGCCTATTGCGTGATGTATACATGCAATCATTTTATCGCTTCACTGCCCTAAAATTTTCACATAAAAAATAAATATATTATTGATTGCTTGTGGAAGATTATATTATACTTCTTTTTAATCCTATACTTTTGTCATCATTATCTTTTTTATCCTATACTGATGTCAAAAACATTTCTTTATAAAAATTTTAATTGGTTTATCCTTAGCGAGCTGTTTCCATGTGATAAATATAATAAATATATTGAAAGGGCTCATGTTAAGTATTTAGCGGTTCATATTGGATGTTAGAATATTACTATTATTCTGACTATTAATGACTGCCATCTATTTTTAATATGGATACAATATCTATCCTTGTCGTAAAATATTGACTTCAATTTTTATTACTAAATTTCTACGCTACCACGATGGTTACATATGTATATACATATGTAGTCTTAAAATAATGATTGTATCAGAAAATCAAGTTCTATATTATGTTAAAAAAATGAGATAATAAAAATTTAAGTTCTTTGAAAAAGAGGACTTAAAAATACGCTAAGAAATCAAAAGATGCACTATATTCTTATTTAATATATGTATATATGTGTGTGTGTAAACAAATTAGCCATCGATACATCGTAACAAAAATGATATCTCGACATTAAATAATTGAAATAACAAATAAAGAATTCTCAGGAAACTAAAATACAAAAATAAAATTTAAAAATACGATTCAATCTACAAAACACTTCAATTCGCTATTTTTGTACATGTCGAGGCAATTCTTATACTCTTAAAGCTTCTAGAGAAGCTCGTGCGATTCTATCTCAGCTTAGTGCGGGATATTCTGATCTTTATTTCTTTATAAGAAGGTTTGTTTCGAATATCTTATGGAATTCTAAATGTGTATTCACCAAGTACTAAGTGGCAGCACGTGGCAGACTCCTCAGGGATCGTCAAGTGTACAGGGCTTAGATGCATTTTATGGGGACCAACCCCTGTTACAGCCATTACTATTAATTTACTTTAAACAGTAGTTTTAGTTTTGTTGATATATCTTCTTGTTCTAAAACAGAACCATCAGTAAAGTTTTTTAAAGTTTTTTATTGTCATATGTATTTACAATTCATTTAGGATAAATTCTAATGCCTGGATATGTACAAAAATGTTGTATATTTTATTTTTTCGTCATACACTTATCGTTTTTATGGTAAAGTTTGGAATCTTTTCCGCAACTGAACAGTAGGTTCGAAGTTGCTACCGTCGATATCTGGTTCCTTTAAAGCAAAATTTTCATAGGATCTCGGTCAAAAATGTAAATCTTAAAAATGAAGCCAAAAGTAAGGGATGCAAAGTTTACTAAAACATGTTTTTTTGCTGTTTCCATAATTCAAGAATTATATTAAAATAATTAAAATGAGACATAACAATTTCTTTCGTAAATATTTTTACAAAATTTCAGTGTATTCATATAACAACACTTAAAATGTTTACCCATATATAAATTTCGAATATTAATTAATCGATGGAAAAAATTACAAAATGTGAGATCACTTAATAATACTGATCCGAGCATAAATCTACTTATTTTAATATCCAAAAACCATTTTTTACAATGAATATCATACAAAAAGTGTCCATAAAAATATTACCAGCCAGCATTTTAATAATGGGCCGTAAATTCAGAATAATATGTTGACCTAAAGTTGTCATTTTTAAAGCGAACGATAAGCTACAATTAATGGGACCGTTTCGTTAATTTTGTACAGGGTACATCATATTTTACCACTGCTCAATTAATATCATCAGAATGGCCTATATTTTTCTACTACCCTTAGATAACTTAGTGTATATCCTGATGCAATAATTCTATTTATACGTTAGGAGAAGATTGTTGTCCCAAGAGGTGGCGGCGAGAAGTGGTATAGAAAATTCTGGCAAGCATTTTAACACTTCTCTCTTTTCCGTTAGATATTTTCACTATATGTGAAACTGTCCGCTTGTATATCTATGGGTATTACCTTTGGGCTTTGTGCAATGGTGGTGTCGTATGACCGTTATATGTTGTGAGTGGTAACAATGCTGACATACTTAAATCTTCAGATGGACACATTTGAGGCTATTATTTTAAAGACATAAATATTTTTAGTTTTTTACCATTAAGTACGCCATAAAATGTCTAATAACGAAATAGAAAATAAAAGTTATGATTGATGAGGTAATACTACTGGAATATGTTATTATAAATAATTACAAACAAGTGCTCTGTAGAATATAATATTATGTATGTATCTTATTATCTTGCATCCGGTGGTATTATAATATTATTGTATATTGTCAACCAGAAAGACATAACAACTGAAATTAATTTTCAATGACTAATAACAATAATTCCTCTTTTACAACAAATTAAAATATTCGGAACCTCAGAGAGAACATGAAGAGCCTTTAATAAATTAGAAATATGTACGAAAGTGTTTCATCAAATCACTTCCTTAAGCCTTCATGGAAAAAACCTTCTAAAAAACAGAAAGTGCGGGAAATGACATAGTAGAAAACCTTTCACGGCCTCCTTGTTCGGTAAATAGACTTACAACAATTGAAAAGTCATCCATTCTTAGACCGGGGAATATTGAGTGCATTACATTGTCAGGTTTCCGAACAATAATCGAAGCACTCGGCCAACAAATAAGGCCATGGTGTTGTTATTAGGGGGGTAATAGTTCGTAAGCTTTGTTGCTTTAACGATTTGTTTCATTGTAACTTACATACTTTGAACTTTAAATCGATGTTAGCTTTCTCTTACATTCTACTGCGTTTGAAACCTGAAGTGAATAATCAATTAATATCAATAAATGTTCCTGTTTACTGTTTTAATTATAAAATTCTACCTAAATAAAAATTACTTACGTTTAAGAGTAATGCGAAAGACATACATTTGTCCCAGGGTCTTAAATCCCACCGCGAATTAACGTGCTCGGTTGTTTGAGTTATATTAAAGGATTCCTAGCGTTATTATCTTGAAGCATCTTACTACGCACCCATTTATTAACCATCTTAATTGCTAAGACCAAGTTAATTACTCCCGGTAAAACTTAGCGCCTAAAGAGCGTTAGCCGTTAATATAGTATAAATTCAAAGCTGAAATCCTTTAATGTCATCTCACAGCATTATCCTACCATAGGTAATTTTGTGACATTATTCACTGGATTATCACTCAAGTTGTAACATTCGCAATACCACTAATGATGCCTTAACTTTTTCATAATTAAATTATGGAAAATCTCCGGGTACATGGAACAATTACTTTTATTTATAGCCTCAATAATTTACTGTCAAAAGCAATGTCGTTACGTGGGATAAGGATATTGTCATCCTTATTGGATTTCCGTATAATCTATTGGAAAGTTTATGTAACTTCACGATGGTAGGGACTGTAACTGCTGTATAGAAAGCTATCCAGACACATTTTTTTGACAGTTTTAATTTACTGTTAAACGAAAATGACCAGGTAATGAATTTTTTAAGTCAATAGACCATAATATGCAGTATATACGAATGCCCAGAATACATGCAAGAAAGTCTTCATTGTTTTTTATATGTTATTTCGAACAAATGAAAAATTTTAAAGTTCCTGACTGATTTTATACGTAGTATTTGTAAGTATTTATTAATATGTAATGTTATAACATATAGCTATTTTTCGCACTGATATACATATATATATATATGAGAGAGTGAAAAATAGTTACTTTTTGTCTTCGCAATAAATAATGCTGCCAAAATTGTACATCCTATAGCAACGAGACTAGACTTAACTAACTTGTAAGATGCCACAAATACTTAAGTATTTTCTCTCCGTGTTATATAGATACTTTCAAAATGATAAATGCGCTATCATTTAGCAAAAGTAAGGTACATGACTAATAATACCTCATGCTCCCCAATGAAATCAAGTGACACTGAATTTTATCGTGACTTACAGGAAATTTATATGTTTTTTGCAATAAGGCGAAAAACATTTTGCAAATCTATGTATATTAAAATAAAACGGATCTTTAAGCTCTGGTTAGAATGAAATCAACCCTCTACTGTAAATAAAACCCACTACTGCGAGTATAATCCTTTAACACTGTAAATGTATTAAAGGACTATACTTTCCAAACATATAGGGATAAACATTAGTGAACTTATTTATTTAACAGACATTAATGAGGATGCCACTATCGTTGTGGTTATGAATTAATCGGAACCCTTTTAAATTGGCATACCATGCCACACCCGCTCCAATACAGTGATAGCGTTATACCTACGCACCAATAGAATACAATTGCAATCAGTCTAATATGTTGAACACCGGGTTCATCTCATTATCATGGGCGACCACAGGTGAATGATGGCGTGGAAGTGCCGCCGCCCGTTTTGTTTGCGGTCCATTTAATGCTCACGACAAATTGCGTGTTTGCTGCCACAACCGAGAGATCATTCCGAAGCCGAGAGGCATGATTCGAATGATTACTTTTGTACAATTTGGAATATAAACTGAATTGGGGGGAACACCGGTGTTTCTTTCATGTTATACGGACCACGGCTGCCAGTAATAGTTTCTTTTTAAGAGTTTTTTGTGACAGCTCTGTAATGAGTTTGGAGTATTACTTTTAAGAGAAATAATTACAGAAGTTGTTTTGCTTAACAATAATATCTTAACGTTTTGCTTTTGTTTTTTCTATGCAAATAGTTATTTCTTGACTTAATTCCTCATTGTTATTAAAATATATTTTGAGTATAAAAATATAATCAAAAGTCTCTCCTTTAGAAATTGTAATTTGTAACGAATAAAAAGTACGCTTAAGATTATTTCATGAAAACGAACTCTTGTTTTTTATCCTCTTAACAAGAAAGTAATCTGTCGAGCTTGGTAGCGATAACTGGATTTTTATGTAACAAACTCGACTCGCGCCTACCCTCACCTAGCCCGGGGCTCTCTTAAGAAATCCCTGCATTGTCAGCTTCTGAAGATTCAGTGTATACTTTTTTCCTATTGAAATGACTGTTCTATTTCTTTCTCGTAACATAAAATACATATAAAAGCACACCCTCTAATGCAACCAGATGGGTCATGTAGATCTAGATTTTATTTACCTTATCTCATGTATGAAGACTAAAAAAGTTTTACTATCTTTCGAGATTTACACTTTCATAATTGTGAGGTAATAAGATATGACTGGGTCAAAGCTTTGAACCATTTCTCAAGAAAAAAGTCTTTTATATAGAACTACCTATATCTTTAGAACATTGACTAGAAACAGAGCGAAGAACTCTTAAAGGATTTATGATAGTAGGTACTAGGAGTACGCCTAAGCTTTATCGAATGAAAATCTGACTTATGCAAGATATATTAGGCTTAAAATAGCAAATCTATAAATTTCAAGAAAGCAACTAGTACTGTATTTATTTTAATCTGAAAATTCAGTACCTTACACTTTACAAATTATAAAATTATGACATTAAGCATAACTAACACATTTTTTAAAATATTTTCATTAAAATTTAATTGAAAGTCTGAAAGCTAAGATGTGTATATTATTTTTCCTTTCAGGATTATGTTTGATTTAAATAATTGAAAAAACGCATACTTATTCACTTGGTTTAATAAAACAGATTATATATAGAAGCTACGAAGTTTTATATATAAGTTTTCTTAACATTGCTTAAAGTCGTCAGCTTGGTCAGCTTGCTTCTAGTTATATTGGTTCACTAAGCAAAATTATCCACAAGTGTCGCAAGGGGGTTACACGTATGGCACTAAATTTTAGCTAAAGTCATTCCGGCAACAGGTGCACGGGATGAGCTTCATAGCCACTTGAAACTCGTAATTATGACCAACGTTCAAATTAAAATGTTACTGGAAAAATTGTTGTCCAACTAAAATCTGCTAAGATAGTTACTTTATACTCAAGAGACGACAAAAAAAATATTGTAAGTTTATAAGATTCTCATGTTATAACTAAGGTGATTGTTGTAAAAATAAGCTTGCATTTAAATACATACACAAATATCGCTAAAGCCAACTCTTGAGGCGAAAGGAATTGATGATCCATAAATTGAATATATTATACAAACGTCAGAACAAAACATGAGCACTGAAATATTTTGGCGCCGATATCGCTACATTTACACATTTTACTCACTTGTCAATTAAATGTCACAAGCGATTCGTTGCGAATTTACTCAGTCGCCTGCGAATATAAACCGAGTAAATGAAATTTGCATAAAAAACACATAGTTTCACCGCGGTACTGTCGCGTGTAGGGTCGCCGTGAAAATGTAACTCTATCTTTTAATACACCTGAATTTAACGAGAATAAAGCTCTGGAATAAAATGCTAATAAAGCTTCGCTTATTTCATAATTCATTTAGGGTTCAATTAACTTAGTTAAACATTAACCTCGTATTCAAAAAACTGCTTACAAATTTCAAAAGTAAAGAAAAATTATTTAACTTTTGAATAAAAATGTGTTAATGAAAACCATGGTTTACTTTATTTTACCATATATTCGTATATTTTCAGTTTCCATCTGAAATATATATTTAACCAATTTAGATAGCATTTTGTATTAGCAGATAAATAATACTAAACACATATGTGTATAGTTAAATGACTAATCAACATAATTCATTATCCAACTAATCACACACGTATTGCCGACCGCCAACAAATTTTCTATTTGAATATCAACCAAACTTCTAATTAGTATATTTGACGTAGAACGCTATGAAATAGGCCCTTAGGGTATTTAAAAATCACAGAATTGGCGAGATGTGATGTATCAATCGAGAATTAATTTAAACTTTGCTGGCCAAAACGAGCAGCGCACAGCCCTGGGGACTGAACGGGCATCAAATCGAATAGAAGGTTATAATTGACTGGCATCAAACGAATATCGCCCGAAACACCGCCTAGATGTCAATCAAACTTGGTCTTTAAACGTCTAAACATTACAGCTAAGACTCTTTGTGAGAATAACTTCTTAAAACAAAAATTTCTTTAAGCAGCATAGTCTAAGCAAATGTCTATCAAATATTATTCAAAAGTAATTAGCGTACCCAATTGATTATTTTAATTACATCTTTGGTTATAATAATATATTAATAAACTGATATGTGAATACAATTATAATATCTAATTATAATAAAAGGACATCAAAAATATATTCGAAGGCCACAAATTTAGAAATCGCAAATTAAACCAGTTATAGAACATGGTTGATCATTAATATATCACTGTGAAGTGGAATCGTTAATTTGAACGTTCACAATTTTTGTTTCCATTACTGGCGATCCATTCCTGACAGATGTTTTATTAACTTTGGGAGTTTAATGAGTGTGGAGTACTAAGTCACATCAAAACTTACAGACACGATCAATAGTACCTAGTATTTTCATTTCTTTTGGCACAAGGACTATTGTTAAAGTTGCTATCTAATTCTCCAAATGCATTCACTGCGGTCAAAGATCTGTTCCTATAAATTATTATGCATATTTTTTAATTATTACTCGTAACGAACATATTCAAAGTTATAAGCCATGAGTTTGTAGATACCTGTCGATGTAATCAATTGAACGTTCTTGTAGACATCGAAGTTGCCATCACGTTGAAACTGTTTTGTGTGAAACTTATAACCAAACTATCAACAATGCCCGAGGGTCTGACCGTTTCCTGTCTAGCAATGACAGGACCAGGCGCCTATTCTTAACCTAAGCTTTATGGAAAATTAAAAACGTCAATCAGAACCTATGTCTCGCGCTACCTATTACGGATCAATCACCAGTTCAATTATTTGCGCCTTAATAGCATTTCCTTACTCACGACACAATCTAGTGCATACAATAATTTGCATGTGATAAAGTTTTTATTTTATTTGTTAATAATGACATAAACTGAAATTTAGAATAATAAACAGAATTATTCATGAACTTTAAAAGATAAATCCAGCCAAGTGCTGGGAAAATGAGTATCTTTCTAATAAAAATAATATAGAAAAATATTTTTTAGATACTTTCTTAACAATAGCCAGGGGCTGTATTAATGTTTGAAAAGACTCCTCGATTAATTTCATAATAATTTCTTACAAGTAAAAAATAAAAGCATTCGAATAAAAAGATCACGTTCAAGGAAAAAGTACGTAATTTTAAATAAAAAACAAATGTTTTGATGCATAACAACACACAATCATTATGCTCTCTTTTCATTGAAGATAAAATGTTATAGCGTGCCCTGCCTTTCCGTTTTTCTTACTTTGTATAATATATTCTTCTTTCAATGGTAAAATCATTCTTTTAATCATCTTTTACAAAATTAACATTTTAATATAAAACAAAAAATTTTGATTACTCAAAATACTGAATAGAAATTGGTCATAGAATAGCTCATCACTGTATATGATCAAACTATTTGCTGTTTAAAAATATATTTTTGTATGATAATATTAACCAATGAAGTATTTATTAAAAATCTTCATATAAATTAAAACACTTTTAATTTTGTGTTATCCTAATTATATAATAATAAATAAAGTTTGAAACAAAAACAAGTTCTAAAAGAAACCATTGCATGATATTATATATTAAAAGGTAAATACATTTGTCATGTATTTGTCTGCCCTATAATGTTTTATGGCGTTTGTTTTAAGTGCACAGCAGTTCACGACCTTAAGTAGCTATTTCCGTTACGCTTTAAGTCAGTCAGTTTAAAATCAGATCGCTGCACAAGCCCGAGTGGCATCTTCCATTAAACATTTACGTCGTAAGATAACGCCTGCTTTTTGTGTACTAAGCGTTTTATAGCTCTTTTATTATACCTTGATTTGATCGGATGATGCGTCTACTTACCTTGTTATTTCACGGACGGACCGATCATAGCAATTGATAGCTGTTAAAAAGTTTCCAACGTTAATGTTAGTTACAAAACAATGACTCACAATATTATCGAGTTAACAACGCTCATTAACACCATTAAAGATAGTTTTACAATTATCTTACTCTAGTTTCTTAACTTCTATTTAACTTTAAATAATCTCCGAGCACAATGTTTTTATACGACACAATTAAGTTTTTATGGAGTTTGTATTCATGTAATAATAATTCATACGTTTGGGTATGAGGAGATACGTAAAACACAAAGGTGAAATAATGAATGGTCCAAAAAAACGGTTCTCGTTATGAGCTACATGCATAAATGATACGACGAATCTGACAAATGGTACGGCAGAGTATAACAATGGTGGTGCTTCCAAGTGGCCGTTCAATTATGCAAATAGGAGGAGCGATGTCCGTCCGGCAATAACAAAACTGTTTAACAGCTGACAAACGCCGTTGGTTCGTATAACATTTTTGTATTCACCAGCCTCCTAAGCAATAAAATGAAAACAGGTACATACGTCATTCGCATGACGACATGTCCACCGTTCATATTAAATTAGACCGGTCCTGGCTATCTACTTTATTTTTATTTGAATCACATGAATTCATCCAAAGTGTTTGCTCTTACGAATATGGGAATGCAGATTGACGAATAACCGAATCAATGCTTACGCTTTTTTCGAATTTGCTTTCAACGTTATCTATGTTACAGCTATCGACTATATTTAACTGTCCAAATATTTTTCGATGTTTTATTTGCTATTTCATTAAACATATGTTAAGAGTCAAAATTTAATACATACATTAAATATTTTTCTAAAAGGTATATAATGGATACCTTTTCAGTAACTATTTGCTACTAAGTGTGTTCAATAAAGTGATGGTTTCATGTAAAGAACACATAAAACTACTGTGTGGCGTATGTCGCTCACCAAAACGTTATCGCAATGTTGTAGTAGGTACTAGTTAAAGTGCAAATATATTATAGCAGAACTGGCGAATACTCTGAATATTTACTATTTTAAGTAAACAATATATATATACAAGCCGAATGTCACGAGAGCGTAATAATTATTTAAGAACAATTATTGGCAAGCGCTAATAATGGAAATGAGATTTTAAATTAATCAGAAGTTATTTTTCGTTCGTAACTTCTCATTAAACTGATCCAGCGCTCAGGGTGCTTTATCACTCAGTCAAATTGCGTTTTGCTTAATTTTCTTTAGCCTGCAGGTGTGTTCGACAGAGCAATTATTTACACCGCCAGTTGTGACGTCACTTCCTAGCGCCTTCCACACTATGTGGTTCTTTAACTAGCACTTCAGTATGCTTGTCTAGATAGTTTCAAACTCAGGTTATTTAAGTTTTCCAATCCCACTTTCTTTAATGTCCATTATTATTAAAACTCTAGTTGAGCATATTTTTATAACTTGATACTTTATTAAATGTTGTAGCATTTTAATGTTACAACATTATAATGTGATTTCATTTTATACATTTTAAGTGTTAAATCTGAGAGAGACATATTTCTTAAAATGATGAATATATCAAAATGTCACTCATGTTGTATTTGAAGCCTTCCTGATTTATTTAGAACAATATATAATTAGAAGGGAACGCTTCTGCTAACCCGATATTAAAGCCAAGGTCGTTTAAATGCTTGCTAAATATCACATCCATTTATTTGTTCCCCTTGTGTTTAGAAATGTCACTGTGTCTGATATGCCTTTGGTTTAGTGTCACTAATTTGACAATGAAATATAGGATTAAATTAGAGTATAACGCCGACGCTTGATAAAATGAATTTCAGATTGAGCACTTGACTTGTACATTATTAAAAAGCAACAGACTAAGATTAGTTAGTGGGCCGACTTAGAACAATATTTTTTACTAATACAAATTGTTACTGAATAAAATAATGGTTTGCTACTTACTGTTTATCACATTATAAAAATACTTATCAATGTTAGTCATACAAAAATTACGGTATATAATAAAATTTGCAACTCATAAAGTATTTTGATGTTAATCATGAAACATATTTTTACAGTAGTCAGCTTTGAAAGAATTTTAGAAGAGAAATCAAATATATTGTAAACAAGTTTAGTAAAAATAAACAATAATAAATTACGATATTATAAGCTGACCCTATTAGAGGATAAAATATGATATCGACTCAGAAAGGAGGTCAATGAATTGAGCAGCATGGGAAGAGAAATATTACTCCTAGAAAAGCAAATCTTAAGTTTCCAAATAGGTCTCTATAAACAAAAGTATAACAAAGATTAGAAGCTACTTTCACTTTCGTGTCCTAAAAAAAATATTTATTATGTTTCAGATATTACAACATAATGGTTTGTTTTTTGACATTTACTATACTGTAGAATTGACATTTAACGTTCAAGAGGTCA
Source organism: Danaus gilippus (assembly GCA_018231785.1). Taxonomy (NCBI): domain Eukaryota; kingdom Metazoa; phylum Arthropoda; class Insecta; order Lepidoptera; family Nymphalidae; genus Danaus; species Danaus gilippus. The sequence goes on along the minus strand of DVQO01000661.1, from coordinate 54 downwards.
CAAAACAGGGTTTACCAAACCTCTCACACAATAGGTTACAACATGCAACCTTTA
>DVQO01000660.1:0-14216 GCA_018231785.1 Danaus gilippus | reverse complement strand
TTCATTAGGTTTCTTTCAGTGAGCTCGTGAGGTACCCAAATATCGAGCATTTTTTTGTACCCAGCTTTTTTCAAACGCGCCAAAACTGTGTTGTGATCAATTTCCAGTTCTTCAGTTACGTCGTAACTGCTGATATGTCGATCTTGCTCCACTTTTTCAAAAATGGCATCCATTTTATCCGTAGTAGGGCGACCAGAGCGAGGTGCATCTTTGACATCAAAATTTCCGGATTGAAAACTCTTAAACCAACTTTGCGCTAGTCTCACAGACACTGCGCTAGGTCCATAAACATCGCAAATTTTTTTTGCGACCTGCGTTGCATTTTTAACTTTTTTGTAGTAAAATTTTAAAATGTATCGAATATCTTCATTAGACTCACTCATCTTGACAGTACGAAAAACAAATGAAAATCACACATTTGCCTAATTTGGAATTATGTTCTTTAAAATTTTAACTCACATTTGAACCCTTTGTTTTATTTTACAAAGCCTAGGATGGGTGATGAGTTTCTTACTCTGGTTTCCGTTAGTGCTACAACATGAGATGTTTCTCCTTTCGTTTCTCCTAAGTCACTAAAGCCGACATTTCATTTTTATATTTAACAACTGTGAATAAAATGAATTAATTTGTCTTTAATGAGATGACGCAATCCTGAATCTAATAAATATTTCTGAAGTGCAGGAAGGAATAAAGTATAAAAAGCAAATCAAATATGAGTATATATTTGCATTACATTCCATTGGTATTACTCAGGTGGAAGATACAAAACTTATTCAGGCGTCAGTGGATAATCAGACGGAGTTAGAGGTGGAGATTCTGGTGGCGCCGAAACCACACCAGGATGTGAGACCCATAGGATACGATATACCCATGGGATCTCTGCTCGTTGAAAAAGGTTAGGTTATGGGATATACACATCTATGTAATAATTATTTTCAATCGTATGTACCTATATGTTTTAGTGTCCCATACAAACCGCTTTTCGTCTTAAAAAAGCACTGTATATTCATATATTTAAACAATAGTTTTTTTTTTAAATAACGTTGTAAAAACCACTCAATTTTGCATGCGTGGATATTATATAATACCAATTCAATAGCGAGTCTTATTGCGTGCGATACTAAATAGTACCTATTGACGTGAAATACAAAAGTATCATACTCCATTGCTACTTATGCATAGCTACGTATATTTCTTACTTGTCATGCAAAACATGTAATTTAAATTATTAATTGGTATTCATGAATATCTAGGCAGCAACTTAATGTATTGTGTAATATTTTTTCTTATCACCTGAATAAATACGGTTTTCTGGTAATTGTTTTATTTTATCGCAGGTGACGTCATCGACGCCGCTCAAATTGGTATTTTGGCTGGGGCCGGTTATCAGCGCATCAAAGTAGTCGAACATCCTAAGGTGAAATACATTTTTACAAATGATATATGATGAAAAAATACTGAATAGATGTATACAAATAATCTTTTGGCAAAATTAAAAAAAATCTGAACCATCTACATATATAACAATATAAATTTTAATTGCGCCATATCCTTGGATAAAAATTTCGATTGCATGAAAATAAAATACTTTTTATTTACTATCTTTTAAAAATCCACGAATTTTTAAACGTTCCAGGTAGGGATTATGTCTACCGGAAACGAGTTGCAGGAGCCGTCAGATGCTCTCCTTCGCCCCTCACATATAAGGGATTCCAACAGAATTATGATTAAATCATTGCTCAAGTAAGACAATTCATACGCATAACATTATAGTGCTAGTGTAATGTAATTCCTTATAAAGATTTAATTGTTATTTGTTATAAGTTTTTAATCATAAAATTTCTTGAAATGTATTAAAAAAATAGGAACGTAGTATTGCTGTAAAGTGTAGGTTATTAATTTCATGTAATATTTTGTTGTTGTCACGTAATCCTTTATGTATATACCTGTAATGTTAACATTATATTTAACTAGTATGAATAACCCGGTGGCTGTATTAGTTTGTGATGGTGGCAACATTAGTTGCTTATAGTTTGTTTGGCGCGAAATATTCTGTCACTTAAAATGATGGGTGTAAGTGAAATGTTTGCAAATAATATGTTATAAATTTGTCTTGTACAGGGAGCACGGATTTGAAAGCATTGACTGCGGCATCGCCCGCGATCATCCTGGAGAACTTTCGCATGCGCTCGAGAACGCACTCGCTGTTTGCGACGTGCTCGTCTGTACGGGGGGAGTTTCTATGGGAGACAGAGACTTGCTCAAACCCGTACTCATTAAAGTAAGTTTATATTGGCTGTAATTTAAAATTTTGCTATATATAATAAAATACTTCGAATCATCTATCGTTATTCGTAAGTGGTTCATTTTTATTTATCATACTAATGATACATTATTGTAGGACTTCGACGCGACCGTGCATTTCGGACGCGTCCGCATGAAGCCTGGTAAGCCGAGCACGTTCGCGACATGCAAGTATGAAGGGAAGACCAAGTTCATATTCGCACTACCCGGTAAGCATCCATAGTAACTAAGTCTAACAATACAAATGTTCGCGTCATTCAAATATAATGTTTATACCAAAAATATACATATGTATTTCCATTAACACGTTCGCAAAGTATAGGCGTAGCAGTGGACATGACCGATGGTATATTGTATGAATCAAGTTGGAAGTAAATTGATTATATCATTTGTATATCAATATGTGTGAGTAAATTTTTGCAGGTAACCCTGTATCAGCGTACGTGTGCTGTCTCCTGTTTGTGGTGCGCGCTCTACGTCAGTGTACGCGGTACAGCGGCGAGTGGGCGCGTCTTGGAGTGAAACTCGCTCGTGACGTCACACTGGACCCTCGCCCGGAATACGCTCGTGCTCAGCTCAGCTTCCCGGACATACAGGATCTACCAGTTGCCACACTACTCGGAAATCAGGTTGGATTATTTAGTTTAAATATATTAAGGAGGTAGAAATAGATTAAGACTAACTGGCTTCTGAAGCGAAGTCATCCGATTAGGAACAAATGAGACATTCCATAGAACTTCAGGGTAGATAACATATAAATTTGTTACTTTATTTCTTTATACATTTTCTTACATATTGAAGTTAGCTCGATTTCTTACATTATGTTACAATGAAGATCCATTAATGGAAGACAGTTTATGTATATATGAGTACTCTTAAAAATATCAATTTATGCTGATGTGATTACTTAAATTTTGACATAACAAATTACATGTGGCAATAGTAATGAGGGCATTTCAAACCATACATTTTAAGTTTCGCACGATAATTTCACAGTCGTTTTGTGTTCATACTGTTCTATTGTAGTAGTAAATCATACTTCAATTATCTCTAACTCGACAACATGTATGCAGTTATTTTCAGAAGCAATCTGTACAGGTCGAATTAAACAATCATGATAATAGATTTTAACGTTTTGTTCTAACATTCGAGGAATTGTTTTTTTGTAGTTAAAAAAAAATTTAGGTGGCCAGTAATAAGAATTGTTTTTTTTTTGTAATATAGTGTAGCAGTCGTTTGCTGAGTGCCTGTGGAGCCAGCGTTCTATTGGAGTTGCCAGGAGCCACCCCTGAATGCCCCATGTTACCCGCTGGTTCCATGGTGCCAGCCCTACTCACGGGTCGGATCGATCTCCCTAGACTCTAAGTCGTCGTCCATTATTATCTTTTATACTTCATAATCATTAATCATGTATGTTTAACATATTTATTCATAGATCTGAATAGTTTTAGATTTTGCACATGATAATAATCATTAATTCAATGTTTTTGTAACTTCATATTAGTGTTAGTATTAAAATGAAATTAATCAATTATATATCTGATTGATTTCATTAAACTTCGGTTTTAGCAAAATATTACACATTCCAAAAAAAAAAAATGTAATCGGTATATAATATTCCTAATACTATAAAATTAGTGAGTAAAAAACTTTAATGGGGTAAATTTTAATGGCAACGACTTATTTGACTTATTATCATGAGGAATCCAAATTTTGTACTTATTACTTCCAAAATAATAATATAGGAAATCTTATTTATAAACTTTATTTTAATCTACAAAATTTACACAGCAAAATTATTATTTTTGATGGAAATATGTTACATTGCATGGAAAGACTAATTTTATATCCAATGTGTAATTTATGTTCGTAAATAAACAGATCTTATAGCAGTCCACTAAAGGCTTTTATTGTAAAATTTTTGTTATCAGTGATGGTGACACAAAAGATTCTTAATAAATAATATTTAGCATCCACATCAAAATACACAACACTGAAGAGTTTGTTACCTCAGTTCACAATATAAAATATTTATTAAAAACCAATGACTATATCGTCATTAGACAACCCTTTGAACTTCAAAGAACCTCTTGAGGTAGTAGACTTGTCCGAGGGTCATCACAAGTAACACTGAAGCCTCGAAAATAGACCACATGACCACGCGGGAGTTTGTGCTCTCATTGATTTCTCTGTGGATGCGGTCACGAACCTATAAAAGATTTGCATATAGGTATAATATAGCATTGCAAAAATCTTTAAAATAATTGTTCCGCCTATACAAAATAGTATGCACTAAGAATATTTTTTCTAACAAAAGTTTTTTCATCAACTTAAGAAATTTAAATATCCACTATCTGAAGAAATGTATAATTTTGTAAATAATAATGACGTCACAAAAAAGATTACAGAATCTTTATTTAAATGATGTTCAGAAATAGATTACCTGCATATATTCCTGTTCATGTTTGACAGTCTTCAAGGTTGTGCTCAGCTCTTTAATCATGTCCTCCAACTTATTGTGGTTAGCTTCTTCCTCTTTCTCCCCAGTGTTTTTATTTGGTGCATCGCCTACCTCCAGGTTAAACATAACAACCTGCAACACAAAAATTATTACATTCTATCTTTCTTCTTATATTTACAATTGTTTTAACAACTATGAATTTATAATACACATAAAGCACAAATTTCAATATATTTTCTGAATAATATGTAACATCTGTGTAAACAATTCTTGTTTTTTTAGGTTATTAATATATGTTGTTAATGGTACAAACAATCCCAATGGCACAAAATTAAAGAGTATGAGACCAGAAAATGGTACTTTGGATATTAATTAGCATATTGGGGCTGCTAATAAAATAGGAAATGTAGTTAGTAAAGAAAAAGTATCCAGTTATTAATACAGATTTATAAATACTTAATATAATTTAAAATGTCTTTTAGTCTGTGAGTATATATTTTTTAATAATACAATATATTACTAATTTTTTGTAAATCTCAAACAATAACATGGATGAATTTGACATCTATCGTTTTATCAAAAATCTCTGAAGCAAACAACACTATACTTGCCATCAAATATGCAATTAAAATAAAGATTGGTCTCCTATCAACATCTTTACGAGTTGAATAGGTTTGATACATGAAAAATTGTGATTATGTTTTTTGTTATATGTATCTGTTTTGGTTCTGTTTTGGTTAAAACCTTTCCAAAGTTTCTTTTATATGAATTTATGTCAAGAAATATACTAAGGTTTATGGGAATTTAAAGAATTGTTATTTCCATTGACAGTGGTAAAAAATATTAATAAATATTGAGTAAACCAGAAAAGGGAATGGTGAAGAAGAATTGATAATTTATAAGAATAGCAACAGAATGTACATTTAAATTAAAATTTCACAAAGCAAGATTATTTTAAGAAGTTGTAATGAAAAGAAGCATTATTTAGTGTTATTTCTTTCTAACAAAAATTAACTACATTTTAACCTTTAGTTTGACACTGATATCACAGTTTTTACTACATGAAAGGAATCATTCTCAAAAACATTTTGTTCGGAATTAATCCGAGGGTCTTTTATTTGTGTTTTGTCTTCTGAAACCACACCTAACAGAACCTTTAGCTCAGACAATAAAAGGTGATAGCTGTCTGTCATTTCTATTATTCACACATAATGCTATGAGGCGTTTCAATCATACAAGGATGCAAGTAATATTAAATTTAGTGTAATTTTAATAGTAATATGACAAATTTAGATATGACCAACTTAAATATACAATCTTTTCTAAGGAGCTATCACCCTTACATATAACCCTTTAATCCCTTTAGCATTTGTTGATCAATATTTTATATATGTCTTTCCAGTAAGCAATTAAGTTATTTAATATATTCAGTTTGTAAAATAGAGCAATCGCTATAGCAAAAATTTTATTCTGCTATTATTGAAATCTGCCACATGGCATAATAAGAATAATTGTAAGGTTTATTGATTATCAAGTTTGACACGATTCTTAAAAATACTTTCCAATACAACAGCTCTTTGGCAGCAAATAATATTGATAGTAAGAGGTATTTTTAAGCATAATGATTTTGTAAATAAATGATTAGTATGATTTTCATAATTGAGATATATAATGAAAAAATTCAGCCATATTAGTATCATTAACCAGTTTTCTAAGAAATATGATTATCAGTTTCTAAATACTAGTTAGGTGTTGGATGCGCACAGCTAATATATTACATCTACATTGGACTTGCAACAAATAGTATATCTGGTAGTTATATACTATATAAGTACAAAAATATTAGCCCAGCCCCCTGATGACATAGCCTAATATTAGGTTAAAGTACTCAACCAGATTTTAGGACTAAAATTTGTACAGATGTGGTTGTTGTTTCAAGTGGTATTTATTTAGAGCACCTTTGTGCTGTAGGATGGCTAAAAACAAAAAAGAAAAATAGACTGCTTCCTAAAAATGCAGAAAAATAAAAGATGATTATGTACCCGTTCCTTGTACCAATGAATTTGTTAAATGATTGCAGAATAAGTACTCGGTATTTTGATAAATGTAATAATCCAACTACCGAAGCAGCGGAATAGGACTAATAACAAAAAGTAACCAAATATTCATTGCAAGCTTAATTTAAAGGATTGTGTGTTCATTTGTTTCTAAGAATAAAGATTTAGTTTAAATATGGTTAACCTTTGGAGTCATAGTAGACATTTGGTTGCTGAAACAGTAAGTATATCTGCCTGATGTGGTCGCCGAGAATGTGTACATGCCAGAAGTCTCTCGGTCCCCGCGGTATATCACCTCTCCATTCGGTCCTGTGATCTTTACGTCTATATCTAGGAAACCACCTTCAGCGATTTCGAATGTTAATCCTAAAAATAAAATTTTTAATTTAAATCCTCTCTCAAGGTACACAAGTTACAATTACAGAAAATACAATTACAATAATTGGTAGATCATATACTATTACTCTTCCTTTTACTTAAAAATACGAAAACTACATTAAAAGCCGACATATTGAATGCGTTTGGAAGAATGTACTATCATAAAACATACAAAAGTTTGATTTGAAATGAATTAAATATATCTTTTTAATACTCCTAGACATGATAGTAAGTAGTAAAACTTACCGATTTTAGTGTCAGCCTCAACATTTTCGAAAAAGCATTCTTCGGCGTGTGCATCCACCGTAATCGTGTAGCAATTTGTTAGGGATAATAATGTGGAAAGATATAATGATACGATCCATAGTAATTTACCAGAATAATACATTTTGTTTACGGATGTATACTTAACAATTTATAAAAGTAACGTTTAATATATTGTGTTATTTATATAACAGCGGCTTATTTTCGTTTCTATTGGATTTATTCTGAACCTTGGCTAGGCCACGTAATGACACATGAACAAATCTGACAGTTTGACACTTTACAACAATTTAAGACGCGTTCATTTTGCTGCCGATGATGTGAGGATTTTATTAATAATAAACCTCTAAAATGTATAATATGAATTTTACGAATTTTAAGTCTTGAATATCTCATATGAATTGCACTTTTGAATTGTTACATTGCTGGTCGAAGGTAATTTGTTTACCCCGGCATGTATAATTGTCTATGTAGTTCAGAAACCTGCTACCACTATAAGGAAAAAAACTTTTTCTAATAGTCATCATAAAAATTGTTGACACAACTAGTTCAATGGCGGTAATGGCTATCATGTATTTATTTAAGTAAAATATTACTCAGATCTTTTTTTAATGCTATGGCTTCATTTTCACTCGAAAAAATTAAATCACTCAGATCTTTCGCATTAGATAATTAATTTCACTGTCCAAATACGTTGTAGTTATAAGAAGGTTTCTTGTACTTTTTTTTCTTTCACCGGAAAACATGGTCACTTCTCACTAGTTTTATTCTTGTCTTTTGTATAAACTAATATTGTTTTTTAGATAAATGTTATATTTAAAATTGACATGCTAATTGTTTATTCAATATTTAAGGCTTTATTAATGCCTAAAAGCATTCAATGTATTGTGTATGTCAGTACAAAAGAACTATACTATTTCTTGTCTTCACTACTTTCAAAACTGATTTATAAATCTTGTTGTTCTCTTAAAAGCATATACAAACGTACTATACATCTAGGTAAATTTAAAGACAATTTAATATAATTATATGATGGTCTTGATACTAAAAACTTGTTTTTTACATGATTGCGGTTTTTACTATATTGTCACTTCAAAATTATATTCTAGAATTTTTTGTGTATTTCAAACATTGAAAAGTATAGTTACCCTCAAGCCACAAATGAAAAGATATAATTTTATTATATAACTACCTAGATACCTTCTATATGAGTCATGATAACAATGAGAGGATAGTGAAATGACAAAAATATGAATAAGATTTTGTGCAGAGAAACAACAGTTTTTAACTCTTAAATATATTAACTAGAGTCACTTTAAATAATGATTAGCAAATAAATTTGAAACACCTAAACTTAAATAAGCTTCTCTAAGACGTATAAATATTTTTTATCTACGTGTTAATAGAGGCGACAAGAAACCCTAGATGAACTCGAATTTTTTTTAAATCAATAAATCGTTCATATTTTTTATAATTGTCACTGTGTGTACTTATTAATGAAATTTTAAATCTACCTAAAATCATTTCCAGCCCCAGTACTAGTAAATACTTAAGTTTGGGTGAGGAAAACTGCGTCTAAATCAATCGGTGCTCTTGAAAGCTAAAGTGCTATATAGACTATGTAAACGATATACGAATACACAAATAGAGAAAAAGACGTAGCTATAACTTAAAACCTTTTTGGTTTGGGGTTTGAAAATAAAATTAATTCTTAATGTAACTGGAACGCCACTTTGTGTCAAATTATTTTAATCTTTTGTTCTCTATTTAAATTTAAATTCAAGAATATTTCTACCTATTACGGATGGTGTTTACGTAAGGGACCACAGATTTCCTAATCCTTTAGTAGCATTCATAACGACTTCTTTTAAGACTTGTTCTGTTTCGTTAATGTTATACACCTATCGCTTTAGATCCTTTATAAAAAAAACCGGCTCTTATATAACCTTGAACTTGGGTAGTGGTCATTGATATTTTTATAAAGTTTATGTATAATCTGATATATAGGCTCTATAGTTTATATTAAACATGAACACGATAAAAATATTGACAAATTTATATATTATAGAATGTATTATTTTCGGTTTTAATATTTAAATATTTTATTATTTTAAATTTAAACTGTTATAAAACCACACCCACCTTATTGTAAATGTGCTGATTTTTTTTAAACTTCTACAAATTGTTGTCTTGAAGAACAGGTCATTAGTATATTTATTATCTGTCTGATAATTGATTGAAAATGTTCATTAATCATAGACGCTGTATTCAAAAATTAAAATAAAATAAAATTCAAAATATCCTTTAAAATTTAATCACAATAAAATTAATCACGTAATATCGACATATACAGATTATATTTAATGATCTATAAACTTATTACAATAACAACTACAAGTAAATATTTACTAATGTGGGTTTTAGTTCGAAACATCATTCTGGTACAAAGAACATTTTTGAGTAATTTATAATGTAAATAAAATCTAATATTTTTGTGTTCATTTATTTTTAACCTTGACATTAAATAATTTCATAAGGCACTTCGTTATTTCTCTAAGAAATGCCATTCTGTTTACCCGGAAACTGGTATATTATATTCTTATTAACAAATCTTGCTTATTGCCAAGGGCCTTTCCGGCCCATGTTGATTTATTTATATACTAAAAGTCCTATCCTATTTTAAAGTACTAAAGTAGTGTAGTAGTTCCCTTAAGTAAAATATCCGTAAAAAGAAAGTTGCTGTATTTCTTAATATCAGTTATTACACTTAGACTTATTGAAATATTCTTAAAAAATAATTATAACTAAATTTATTTCATATTCTTATTTTATGATCAAATATTACAATTCTAATCAATGTCCAGTTTCCTGAACGATCCTACGGCGCCATAGATGTCGTTCTCGTAGAGCGCGTCCGGTGTGACGTCACACAGCTCGCTGAGGTCTCTAAGATAGTCGCGCATTTCATCGACGCGACGCCGCCATTTCTTCGTTAACACCTCAATAGATTCCTCTTCGCCACCCCATTCAACCGGCAATACTCTTGCTGGGATGTGCTCCAGAAGCTCCTCTGTCTTGTCGTGTAGATAATACTGCGCATATTAAATGGAAAGTTTGTTTATAAACGTTTTTGTTTTTATATAAAAAAGTATATTATGTTGTTGAATGAAAAATAACGTCTAAATGTCAAGGAAGTGGTTTAGACTTTAGAGTCGTCAGCCAAGCTTGTAACCAATTTGAAATACTGGTATTTTCCACTGATTCCATTTTCGAGTTGTTGACATTATCAATGATTTTAAATTGATGTATTTTTTTTAAAACGAATCAACAACATCGTTTGTTTATTTTCTGCAATAATATCTAATGAGTCAGGTTCTTATTAGTGTTTTTAATGTGTCTGCTGCGACGTATTAATATATAGGTAATCAGTTGTATATCTTTATTTATTTATTAAAAGCGTCTTAAAGATACGAATGTTGCCTACCCACACTTTCTGCATCAAGAGAATAGTAAAAATAATAGTTTATAACTTTAACAGAATAGGTATGAAATCGAAAAGGAATAGAAACACTATTTATTCTCAGGTTAATATGTCTAATAGATAAACACACTGAAGTGAAAATATTCCGACTTCGTAGTTACGTACAAAGACTATGTACCAGGAAAATAGGATGGGACTGAGACAGCGGTTTTGAAAGACGGATTGTATGGTGTTGAAGTAGCAGGATGTTGGATGATGATGAGCAATAGAAGTTATTTGAGAGCAGCATTGGCTCAAGCTCTTTCGATATTTAAAAAATTACCAACGTTAACCCCACATAGGCCTGTATAAAAGCGATTTTGTTGAATTTATTTTTAACATAATTATATGAACATTACGTTACATGCATTCGTTGGGCTTTAACTTTTGCCGTGGCGACAAATAATGTACCTATTATATTTTAATAACCCAAAATGTGCAAACTAGAGTTAAAGATTGAATGAAAGCCTGAATATCCGTCTTTAGATTATTTAAAACGCAGAATGTTGTCCATAGAAAGCAACACTAGGAACTCACCCTTTTCCTAACTTTCTCGTTGACACATGCTCTCATGAGGTTGAGTGAGGAGGCTACGAGAGCGGGCGCGCCGACGACGTGAATGCGGCGCATTCTCTGCGGGTACGCGGCCTGCGCTAGCTGTATACTGCGACGGACCGCTCCTGCCGCGGCGGCCACGCGGGCAGCAATAGACGCTCGCACGTGGGTAGCCTATAATAAACTTCTTTAGATTTCTTTGGCAATATTTTAAAAATGGAGTTTCATATTCAACCTTTTTCCCATATCAGTGCTACATCCGCCTTGGATGACATTTCATATAATGGTTTGTTTTATAATTTCAAGTTTAATTCGGTACAACTTAACATAAATAATTTAATATTGAAGAACACAAAACCTGTAATTTACCTTTGCATAAAATCTCATTTGAAATTACATAATAATATGTTACTTTTTCTATAGTTTTTTGACGTATAAAAAGACAGAAGAATATTTAGTACCTCCCAAATGAATACGTCACCAGCTATGAGCGTCTCGTCTCTTAATCTCACATCACATATGAGCAACACGGCTCTAACAGCTGCCAGTATATCAGAAGAACTTTCAGGGTAGTTTGGACGAACCCTGAAGATTGTCACTCTCAGACCCTCGTCCGTAAGTTTTGGAAGAGGCACTATATCTCTGTTATAAAAAAATAATACGTTAATTTATGTATTATTTTGTATTACATATAAAAAAAATTAAATACACTTTGCAGAATGAAAAACTGTGAAATATAAAATAACATTCTAGTTCTAGACTAAATTACGTTTATGTTTTTTTTTGTAAAATAAATTTTATTTTCTGTGGAAGGAATTAACTGAAATTTATTAGATCTTTCAAGGATTAGTAGATTTCGAAGTTTGATCATGATTTCACTTGCATAGTTCCCGAGAAAAAAATCTTTTTAATTTCTACTACTTTACTATCTACCCTTTAAAGAATTTGTTGTCGATAGATGTATGTAACTCTAATAACCAATTTCTTAACAATTTTGATAATCTAAAGATCCATTTGAATTCTTATTTAATACTCACGTAACTAAATCAATACAAAGAAAGTTATAATTTCCTTGACCTGCATCTCAAGTAAAATAATGAGTTTAGTCAGCCGTTTCGCGTAAATATTAATGTTTTGCTTATTGCACAATAATGTTTACAATAACAATATGGTATCAATGTCTAATATTCTTTGAGAAAACGAACAGCGAAGTATCTAAGTAAATTTTTCTTATAATATGTGAACTTTAGTTTGAGGTAATATAGCATTTTATAAACTTAAGGTTGTTTTCGAACCTGTTTCTTTAAAACTATTAGATAAATATTATAGTAATAAATAGATTTAAATGAACACACAATAGAACGAGTTTAAGAAACAGCGACAAAAAATGTGTTCCGTGTAAATGTGTTGAAACATTTTATTAAATATTTATTTAGTAAAATGTAAATGAAAAATGTAATATGACAGACAAATGATACTTACAAGAATTTGCAAACGTCATTCAATGGTGGTTCATTCAGTGAACGATGCTCGTAAAGGTCTCTGTATCTTGAGCGCGAGTAGCAAAAAGTTTCTAACTTTTTTCGCGCTCTTTCAAAGTCCATGCGACAGCCCCGTAGGAATGTCTTCAATAGATTCGTGTCTATGAAATAAAAAAAAAATACTGTAAAGGAACATTGAATGTTCTACATTTGAAATATAAAAATATTTTAATGTGACAAAACGTTCATTTTTACGGAAATAAAAATTTACGTTTATTTTAACGTAAGTTTATTTAAATAGGTATGTATAAGTAAAATAGATATTGTGCAGCTGTCCAGAACATTGTTTTTGCTAACTAATATATTATGTTATATTTTGACCCCAACATATTGACGCCTCCAATAAGTAATATAAATCTGCATTGTTTGGTTTCGAACATCAATATAAGTATATAAAATCGAAAACTTTTATTAGAAATTCATGGCATAACTATGTGCAGGTCTTAATTTCAATCAGTGAAACCAATTTTAAAATAAATTATTATGAAAACAACCGTCACAGATCACAAGAAAGTTTGAGTGTACTTATGATACAAATGATACTTTTTTTTTAACCAGCGAGTTTCCAAGTTTTATTTTATACAAATTTTGTTTACTTTCATCGTGATATGAAATAAAAGAACTATAAAAGTAAAACATACTTTAAATAACAGACAAAACGAAAAGAAGATGATAAATAAAACTTTTACGTATTTATATATGACAGTATTAAAATTAAAAAAAAAATCCATTCTTATTCTTGCACCGGACAAATATATTCAATTGTGTATTCAATGGCTGAATACTTACTAATACTTACTTAATCACCACGTTAAATATTCTGTTTCAAGCGACACGAGATACACATTATAAATAGAGCCTGACAAATATTTCGTCAGTGGTATGGTGTAATATTTATAATATATTAAATCAGATTTAGATTGATTCTGTAATAATATGTTTATTTATGTATAACTCAAGTAGTAACTAGTAAGTTACAAGCTATATGCACTTTACCTACACGTATCTTACAATAAAATAACTCTATTCATTATTGTTTGATGTAAGTACTTAATGGTACGAACTGATTGCTTTATTAGAAACTAGCTTTCCGCCCACAGCTTCGCCCGCGTGGAGTTCGGTTATATCGCGTTTCC
>DVQO01000659.1:0-14222 GCA_018231785.1 Danaus gilippus | reverse complement strand
TCTCTGTACCAAATTTCATTAAAATCAGTTCAGTGGTTTAGGTGTGAAAGATTAACAGACAGCCAGACAGACAGACAGAGTTACTTTCACATTTATAATATTAGTAGGGATTAAATCTTTATTTGATTGAATGTATGTATGACATTGTAGAAGAAAGTATTTGAATTAAAAGATTTAATAATATTTTACATTTTTATTTGCAACAACTCTCATTGCTTATAAATATATTTTCAGGAATATGTTTTTAATTTGAAAAGAATAATAATAATAGAACTCCCTTACCTAGTAATAATGAGTACCTACATGGTACGTAAAAATCTTTTTTTAACTTGCTTTATAACTTAATGATATATGTAATTGTTTTTAATAGAGTGATTTCAGTTTTTCTATTTGTATACACCTTGGTTGAATTTTTAAATTATAAGGATTATACTAAATCTAAAAGACAGATTTTAATATTATTGACTGCGATCGTTATTATCTTGTTTCTTGATAAATTTATATTAATTTGACGCAAAGGTTGCTTTATTATTGTAATACTGATATTAATTTATATTTAAACATCAATATTTTATGTAAAAATGATATAATCGTTTCAAATGATTGTTATATGATATAACTGTGATTATAAAAGTTTTTAGTGTACAAAAATTATCTATGGCAACAGATAGGCGTCCTATTAGTCGTCATGACTACGAAAGCATGAGTACAACGTTGTTCAGAATGTATTATTCCACATTTTTCTATTCCATTGTAGATGTGATGTGTCACTTTGTGTTTAGTTATTGTTGTTAAGGTAAGACAGTAAGCATTATTTGTATGTATTATTAAAAGGATTTATCGTTATATCTTCATTAAATGTGCAACACAATTCGAATGTGTTGTATCAAAAGTTTTTATAAACAACACCTATTGGAAATCTTACAAAATGTTAGTCTCGGTTTAATTAATTTTAAAATTAATTAAGGTTTTTTTAACAAATCTTATTTAATAATATTGGCATATATAGTGGGATAATTATCTTCTACACAAATTTTATCTTACATTTGTAATTGAAAATATATAAAGCAATAATATTTATATATATATACAAATATTTAACTGTTTATAGGTAGAATAGTAATAAAGTTAGTATAATTATATAGTAATGTAGATTTAATTTCATAGAAATTGTAAATCTTGTATTTTACATAAACTCACCTGATTCAGATTAGAGATAGAGCAGGCGATGGACGATTAAAATGGAGTCATCTTCTGCAATATCTTTTAAACGGAACTATTTTGTTATTTTTACTGCGAATTTTAAAGATACCTATACCTACGTAATGGCTGTAAAATTAGTTAAACAGAAATAGGAAATGGAATAGGCTGTAAACGAAATATTTAATGTCCAGCAGTGGACCTCACATGGCTGATGATGATGATGAATTGTTTAATTTATAACACATTAATCGGTGGCTATTTGGAAACTTCAAATAGATTATAAAAATTTGGCAAAGTCGAAATCTTAAACAATCTTACATAACAAAATTAATAACAAAATTAATAAAACAAAAAATAATAATTCAATAATTTCTTTAAAGGCGCTCTGTTCTTTTTAACTTATAAATAATATCTACAAAAGCATGAATCCAATCTCAGTAATATTATTAATTCATCAAATTTAGAACAAACTTATTCCTCATAATTAAGAAAAAAAACAAAAAACCTGTTCTTAATTTAGTTGGTTAAGCAAGTTTATAACAGTATGGACTGTTTACTAGTTTTTTACAATTAAAATTTTTACAATTAAAATAACGAAGGAAATATTTACTGTTGTTTCTTTAGGAATGAACATCAATATTCAAAGACAAATTCAACTAAAATCATTAAAATGTTCTCTCGTACTTACGCATATTAAAGATAGTAATAGTTTTCAAATAACAGATTTGCTAAGGTGATTTAAAAATATGTGACTTGTAAAAACTATAATAGTAAATTTACATATATTTCTTTTTAGTATTCATTTTTCACTTTAGTAGAGGGCAGCAAATCTGAGAGTTTTGCTATTAACTTCATCCCGATTTTTATAAATATTTTTAGAAAAGTCATTTAGTTTCATATTTAAAAAAGTCGATTGAGATGCAGATCTTCTTATATTAAAGTTTTTTAATTTAAGGTAAAGTGAAGAAAATATTCAGGGAGTTTTCGTCAATTATTCCGAAATTCCTGTGCCTAGCTTAAAGCTTTTTTATATAGGGTTTATATTAAACTTGTACCTAAACTAATCTTTGTCAAAAAAGAAATATAGAGATTAAAATGATATGATTTAGATAATTAAAAAAGCATTTTGTTTAATAATGCTTGTAATTCATTACGTAAAAAACATCTTAATCTAAAACTTTTGATCAGAAATGGTTATACAAATGTGGGTCAGCGGTCAATCGTGATAAGGGTTGGCAAGCTTGGTCGCGATTATATGGAAATTAATCGGGTTTGGGCCGAGCCATTGAGGTCTAGGTATATCTTACAATTGAAGTATAACAGCGGCCAGAAATTCCTCTTAAATAATTAGTATAAATATATTTTATTTATGGGAACTTTAGAAAATTTCTGAATTTATATAGGGTATTTATTGAGTCATACCAATTTAGATGTTTCTATAAAAGCACTTTAGCACGTAACTAAATCAAATAATTTGGCAAATTGAAAGTTCTCAAGGCGCTTTTACAGTTACTTCGAAATATCTAATGTGGCGAGCAGCATGCTTTTAGCAGAAAGTTCTTTCTTTTATCAGTTCTTCCAAAGTTCTTCTATCAGAAGACATCCCTCTGTGAAGATAGTTCTAACCAGTCTTTTATTCACCATTGTTTTCTAATCTAGACGAATGTCGGCGAAACACGACCGCTGAATGTTGTAGCCAGACAATCATAGTTCATCTGTTATAAGGGTAAACTCCAAAATCTATATAACTTTTCACATTCAACTATGCGTTTCTAGTAGTTTACTTGTACCATCAGTGTAATGTCTCAAGAGCATCCAATTATTTTGCCGTATCTGCACACAAGACACACTGGATAGAACAAACTTGGATGTATAACGAGGTCGATACACGACCCACTTTGCTTATAAATTAGTTTAATTTAAAACGTTTTATAATTATTACACACCCCTTTCCCATTAAACAGCAAATCGCTTTACGATAATAATAAAATACTTACTTACTTGACATTAAAAAAAAGAGTACCTACTTTTACAATGTACACGAGAAATTTTCAATACGAAATGTAAAAATATATAACAAAATAAGTAGTGTGGTTTTATAAAACCAATACTCGGTTCATGGTACGACAATTGTGTTCATTGCTAATTTATTTATTGGAAATAATTAGAAATCATTAATACCTAAATAATTTATTCAACTACAAATTTCACTAATACATTAAAGCAATATTTTATATCAGAGATGCGTTTTAAAAACTGATTAAAGTATTATAGTACATATAATAAATTTATTACAATTACATATTTTTATTACAACACAATGTATTTGTTCTTCGACCGTTGACAGTTTCCAACAAATATACTTAAGGTTTAAAGATTTTAAATTATCCTAATGATTATAAAAATATGTTTCTAGATATTATTTCACAGCAATTTTTGTTACAAATTTTACATACAGCCAGATCGATTTAGAATAAAATGTAAAAAAGAGTAATAAAGAAAAAGTAGTTTAATAAGTGATTTTTTATTGTTTTTGAGATGATTAAAGTAAAAAAATATAAAGTACTTCATAAATTAATAACAATTGTTAGTGATATCTATCTATCAGTATATAAAGCACAAATACTAAACAAACTTACTAGAAAACGGAAAGTTTATCTACGTAAAACTTAATGATATTCGAATTTCACAATTTCTGGGCTTCTAATTTTATATCTTAAAAGTGTGTGATCACAAGAAATATGGCATACAATATTACACCAAAGAGATTTGTTAATATTTAGTGAAAAAAAAAAACATTTAAAAAATTAAGGATGTAGCACAAATGTACGTATAAAACTAATAAGCAAAATATGTAAATGGTAACCAACACCTTAAAACATTGCTTTGGCAAGGGACACTATCCCAAGGTGGCATTGCATTAGTAATCCACAAGGAGCTCAAGAATTGTAACGTAGAGGCCGGAGTATATCGAGCAGGATAGAATAATAAAGATAAAAATGATGAGCACAGGCTAAATGTCTATATAGCTAAATACTTAAAGGTTATTCACGTGTACACCTCTACAAACACACACCCTGAAGTAAAACACACATCTCGAAATTCAGGTCCCTATTACTAATAGGGTAAATTAAATTAAATGCCGGCAGTGGTTGCCGCTTTGTGAGAGACAAGCTTAACATAAATGGAATCATAAAACAAGTTTGTCCATTGAAGGAAACTGTTGGAACATACCATTACTGGTCCAAGTCAAAAATAAATAGGATTTTTATGTATCTCAAGCTAAATCTAACCTTAAACCACAAAAAACATACATATGTAATATGTATGTATATGACAAGCTTGAAGTCGAAGTCGAGGACGTGAGTTTGTTAATTTTACATACAATTAATCGTCAGGCGTTTAACATGAAGATTAAAGTATTAGGCAAGAAATTATTCGCCAAATATCTTCTCACCGGAGAAAACTTACAGTAAAACAATTCATTAACTTCATTTCTATAAGTAATTCAAAATCCAAAGAGATACAGAAATCTTAAGTTGAAGAATGGAATGACAATTTATACTTCTCGACATTATTGACTAATGCATTGAAAGACGTCATCAAGAAGCTTGATTGGAACCAACGTGACATTAACATCAGCGGTCAGTTCTTTACTGATGACATCGCTATCTTAGCGGAAACGCCAGGGCTTGGAAATCATGCTGAACAACCGGAGCAATTTTACAAGTTGACTGAGTCTTGATGTCAAGCCATACAAGTTATGGTTAATAATTTTTATGATATTTGCTTTTTGTTTCAATTAATAAATATGTTTCATTATTACAGACTTTTTAAACAATTATTGCTGTGATAAATTTAATTATTTTACAAATTTACGACAGTCATAAATTATAATTAGAAGAACAATATTTATTTACCACTAATTTTGTTTATAGTCATAAAAATCATGTTAAATTATTTGGTTTATACTGAATTTAAATGTTATATTTAAGCTTGCTCTTATATTAAGATTATCAGAAGTACATATTTCATATTTTCATATGAAGGGGTTTTCAGTGTCTGAAGTTCAAGTTTGTCGGGACGTAACTTTTATCCCCGGACCGCTACTTAGGAATAAAAAAGCAAAGAGCTTTTTGAACTGTTTGTCGTAATGTAGCAACCTTAGAGAAATATTTAGAAGGTACTATTTGTAGCTAATTAAATTGTCTAAACCTGTAATCCTGTAATACTATTTATAATAAAATGACGATTTAGAGACTTATAAAAACTGACTAGATGTTTAGTAACACATTTTTTTTAGGATTTACAACCTTTTTTGGTAATTTTACAACCAAATGATATCAGAGCAATCTTTAAGAAAGTTTTTAATGTCTTTATCTACTAATGTGTTTAATTTAATTAGATTATCTAAGTTCATGGCGTTCCGAAGTAACAGTGTTCATTAATTGTAAGAAAAATATTGAAAGGAACCATCGTTTACTTTTTTATTATATTTTTTTAATGTCACTTGATTATAAAATTAAACAATAACAACTTACAAAATCTAAAAGAAAATTTATTCAATATTTAATTATTTTAGTTAATAACTTTATATTACGACTAAAATCTATGGCAGTAAAAATTTCTGAAAGTTTGCTAGTTTATAAGATAGATTTCGAAAATTCTCTGTTCCGCTTTTTCGTGGTAATAAGACTAGTTTTAGTAACATTCTTTCTAGATCAAGTAAATAATTATGACTCCTAGACTAAAAGTTAGAACTAGAAAAATGAGATATTTCAAAAAACTTTTTAGACAAATTGCCTTGTAATTTATACACTAGAGGTACTGGTTGAAAGTTTTCCTTGAAACTTCATCAATCACCTGCATACCCACAGTTATGTCATCTAGATGACAAACAAAAACTTTTAACAGATTTCAAAGCCCTTGAAAAGTTTTCCTTTCATAAGATTAATATTCTATATAAAGCAGTAGTAAGTTCGGCGATTATTATCGGCCGGTTGGCGTGGCTTACGTCACGCATCGAGCGATAAGACTAAGGCAACTTCTCCAACTTAATGACTGCCTAATAACTCCCCTAACTGTTACCGAGGCACCTGCCACAACAATCATGCGTCTTTAACCTTGTCCTGATTTAAGAAATGGCAAAGAATCAATGAATTTATATAGGTATATATTTTATTTAGTATAGACAGACGGTTTTTGATATTGTCATGCTTCACATGTGCCGAATATTCCTTTTTATGCAGTAATAAAATCTAAACATGATACTTCAATTAGAAATATTTTTTGTCATCTTAGCCATTATGAAGAGGCTGTAGAGATTTTTTCTGTTAGAAGGGTGCTGATGGGAATTTTTTGTATCATGTAGGGTCTCCTTTGTAATTAAGAAGAAGGTGACCTGGTTTTGAGCAATGGCCGGGGTTGCGTGTCGTTCAGTGGTTACGTCCGAGTGGGCAGTAGGTGGACGCCTAGCTATGGTTACAGTTTCGTGGGTCAGTCGAGGCTTCGCGCCCATAGCGTCCGCCCGTCGCGACTCACTTTCCCAATATTTACCACATGGCACGCACGCCACTCTAACCGCTTTCTGTTATGGACAAGCGAGCAGTGAGCGGCCGGGGCGAGCCCGTCCCGAGCATCCTCAAGAAATCAAATAAACATCGTTCCGGAGACCTCGTTGATAAGAGCTCGAAGATAAAACGAGAGAATAAAAGGGGTGATGTGAACATCCCTCTACCTCAAGGTTGCACTCCACTCATGTACGCTTGCCAACAGGCAAACTACAAGTCTGTTATAGAAATCCTTAACAAAGACGTAAGTTTAGCGTTTTCATACAACCAAGTCATTTTATTGATATTCCGTTTTGACCTCATAGTTATTTAAATTCGTTTGAAGTAGTGTAAAGTTGCTTACAATTTATTCGGATCAGGTTATATGAAACACGAACTTTATTTTTCTTTCTCACTGAAATCACGCGATCAACTCTTTGACGCGTCTAGACATTGCATCGCCTGTAAACAATGTCGGATTGTAATAATCACGAGACTTTAATACTTTCATGAAAATTTTTTTCATATATCTATTTTAATAAAAAGATGCTATAAATTATATGTTGTATATTATATACATAGGTTCCACTATCCTAAAGATGAATATAATAATAACATTTTCATTAACTCGATATACGAATAGTAACGCAAGAAAATGAAAACAAACAATAAATCATTATTTTACTTAGTTGTATTCAATTAACTTTAATATTAAAACAAGTTAATAAATGAGCATAAATGTAAATAGCGCGGAATAGTTATAACACAGGAAAGCTATCAAGGAAATGCACCAGGAGGGGCGACGTGAAGGCGCGGGGAATACATTACAGTCAATCAATAGGCAAAATCGGCCAATACAGTGAAAAGTTCTTACGTGCCCCACAAAGGTTGCGTTACAATGTTGCTGGCGTGTTTACCTCGTTAAAATGCAGGATCGTGTAACAATCGTGGGTTAGCATTTTAGCATTTATGGAGATTTCGTTATGACTAACCCGGTCTTATAAAAGAATTAAGAAATAAATTATAAAACATATTTTAAGTAGTCATTTATATAACAATGTAATACACGTGCGAAGTTTTATTCGATAAACAATATATGTTTTTACCAGCCATCATCAGTGCGCATCAGAGACCGTGGTCTACGCTGCGCTCTGCACTACTGTGCTTCGAGCGGTGCTGGTGTGAGCCAGGCGGCTCGAGCGGCTTGTGCTGACAGGGTGCTCATGGCAGCCAGCCATTTGGCTGATGCCCGTGACGCCGACGGCCTGACACCCCTTCATCTTGCAGTGGTTCATGGAAACGTACCACTGGTGCAGACGTTGCTCGCTGCTGGAGCTGATGTCAACGCTAAGGACAATGAACAGCATACAGTTGTTCACTGGGCAACAGGTAAATATATCGATTATAAAAAAGTCGTGAAATATATGTAGCTATTGATAAATCATATTCTATACTGTAAAATACGTTTTAACGTGAAGTCTCTATCAATTTGCGGAAATATCTTTACCAAGACAGACCACAAGGTTGTCATTTAGCCTTAGCATTTTCATCGCTTTCGTGGCTTTCAAAATGATTCGTGCACGCAACAATTGATGGCTTATGACAGTTGATAACTTACATATGACGTCTCAAATGCCAATCAGTTTTGTTAAATAACGAGTTTCTAAAAGCAATATTATAGCTCCTTCAAAATGTATAAATAGAAACATATCATGATTCTTTAATGTAATAGATTTCTTTACACCTACCGGAATGACCTTTCTTCTCTATAAAAATTACTTCCTGCGATTACAAATATCTGCATTATGTATTTCGGACTTTACTACTGTATATTTATATATTGTAACCCTGACCTTTTTGTTCTGTGTGGCAAAAAAGACTGTTAAAGATTTTTTTTAGCTCCAACATAAAATCCGATTCCATAATCGCTCCTATGACGAATGGTCCTGGGTGTTTTAGATTTACCCGCGATAATCTAATAGACCTATATATATTTAATGATTTTGGTCGGTCAAAGGGGCAAAGTTTGTATTCGTTGTTAGGGAGCCAAGGGGTGTCTAGCGGACACTTTATTGAACGTCGACCAAGGCCGGACCTTGAACTCATAAATCGTCTCTACCTAGGACTTGGACTCATGCCTATCAGGGTGGCAGTCCAAAAAGTATTTTAACATTTAAGCAGTTATTTTTCTATTATATCTAAATTTAAGATGAATAAATTAAACAACTTCAAAAATATGTAATTTTATAATTATTTTTTAAACAAAAATGTATAGACATTTAAATCTTAACCTATTGTTTTAGTTTTAATTTCTCTATGTAGCAAATTTAATAAAAGTAGATAAATATAAGCTCACATTATCTATGATTTACAGTAGGATATCCTAAAAATTACATTTAGTGTAAATTTTAAAGGAAAAATAAAATATTTGCATTGTAAAAGAGCTGATACTTGAAAAAAAGATTTGTTTTAAATGTGTTAAAATTATGCATAATTTATATTTGGACGGTTTATCATGACAAAATTGTTAGATGTAACTAGTAAAGGTAATGAAAGCTATAATTATACATTCATATTTTTCATAGTTTGTGGGGAGGTCGGCGCTCTGAGAGCCGTGTTAGTATCAGGAGCTGATGCCGCCACGCCTGACCAGCATGGAGGGTATCCTCTACACTACGCTGCTCAAATGTGTGGAGCCCCGGCCGCTACTGATCATCAGGTAGTTGCACTATTTTCATATGCCAATACTTTCATTTTCTTTACTATCAGTATGTAGTGAATCAACGATCAAATGAGTGTGTTACATAAAATTATTATAAGCGTAATTAAAACATGTAGGGCAGAGGAGCGGCGTTGGAGGTACTCCGTGCACTAGTAAGGGAAGGCGGCGCTCGGGTCGATGTCCGTGATGCTGATGGGAGGACACCTCTACTATGGGCCGCGTCAGCTGGCTCGGCGGCGGCAGTACTAGCTTTGCATCAGGCTGGAGCGAGTGTAGATGATGCTGATAGGTAAAATTAAAATGTTGGAATTGTTAGAATGTTCGAATATGATTGTTAAGCGTAGGTGAGATTAAGTTATTGATAGATATATAAGTTATAATTAATGTTAAGACGGAGTATGTGTGCCTTTTTCTATTTATTCATTGTCAAAATATGTACATATCAAAGCAACTTGTAGAGATGGCCTGACAGCTTTACACTGTGCTGCGGCAAGAGGTCATACCGAGGCCCTTGAGACTTTGGTTGGACTGTGCGGCGCTAGGGTTGATGTCGCTGACTCACACGGCTGCACACCGTTACATTACGCAGCAGCTCTTGGTCATGCTGATGCAACCTCAGCCCTACTAGTTCATGGCGCGGACGCACATCGACAGGACCGTAGAGGAAGGAGTCCAGCTCATACCGCTGCAGCCAAAGGGCAAATAGAAACAGTTCGAATACTAGGTTACATATATATATTATTTATTGTAAACTTTTTACATATCTTACAATTTATTATAAATTATAAACATTGCAGGAGCAAGAGGAACTAATTTATGGTTAAGAAATTCTAAGGGAGATCTACCATTACACGAGGCTGTTGCCTCAGGTCGAAGGGAATTAGTAAAATGGCTTTTAGATGGTAGACCATCACAAGTCAATGCTACAAACCATGAAGGTCGAACACCTTTACATATAGCAGCGGCAACTGATAATGCCGACTTGTGTCGTCTACTTATGGATCGTGGAGCTGAGGTAAACCCTGTCGCTAAGTCATCCAAGAACGAACCTCTGACTCCCTTAGATTGTGCTATAAGTAGAGGTCATCGAGCTACTGCCAAATACCTACAAATGCACGGTGGGTTACCAGCTACCAAACTTACAAATACTCAAATTATAATAGATGGTTCATCCATCACAGCTTTACCAACAAGAAAAGTAACAAGTACAAAAATTGATGTTCGAGATCGAATATTTATAGAAAAACGTGAAGTTGTAGAACTCTCAAGTCCAATAACTAATAGAAAGAAAGTAACAACTCAAAGCGATTCAGATTTCGACAAGAGTTCGTCTTCAGAGGAACGTAAAGTAAAAAGAAGAACTAGAAATAAATATACGGATAGTTATGCGAAGCGTAGAAAGAGGTTATCAGAAAAACAGAAAAGTTTTAGCGATGGCTGTGACAGTGAATTTGAAGAAACTAAAAAACGCGATCACTATAAGCATACTATAGTAAAACCAAAGGAAAGTAAAAGTAGATCAAAAAGTGAACCCTCTAGAAAAAGTAAAAGTAGTAAGAGTCGTGAACGTTACCACAGATCTACCTCACAAAGTTCATCTGAAAGCTATTCCGCTAGAAGGAGAAGTAAAAGGCATCGAAAAAGAAATAGAAGGAAAACTACGTCATCATCAGAAAGCACTACATCAGAGACTAGTAGACGACGAAGTTCGAGGCATAGAGAAAAAAAAACATCTATTCATATTGAAAATGACGAAAGGAAGCAAAGTGTTAACATAATTAAATACAAAAACATAGATGATTCTCAGGAAAAGGATAAAACAGTTGAAAGTGCTTCAGCAATATTGTCGTCGCAAAGAACAAAGAGCGAAGAAGAATCACCAAAAAGTAAAGAAATATCTAAAAAAAAAGTTTACAGTGAAACAGAAACCGATACCGTGTCTGTGAAAACGAATATGGTAATAACAGAAGCCCAAATTCATATGGAACGTGAATCTAGTCAGCATGGCAGTGCAGAAATGACGGTCACTATGGATTCACAAAATAACGTTTCTATTGAGACAAGTAACTTATCAGTTACTCATAAGGATATGAATGAAGAGGAGGAAAAAAAATCCGAACCACAAGTTCCAACAGAGGAGGTAACTGAAGTAGATAAACCTATCGATGAGAGCAATGAACCAAAAGACGAAAATAAAGTAGCTATCGAGAGTTCTATAGAAGATGCTAAAAGTATGCAATGTACAACAGCAGTAGGCGATTCAAAAGAAAGTGAAACGAAAAATAACATATCTGATAAGGATACTCAAGAGACTTCAGAGCAACTGAAAACAGAGTTTCCATCTGAGGATAATGGAATACCTGAAAAGGAGACTTCTCCCACCGATAATGAAATTAAAAGCATTGATAAATCTCAAGACGATAGTTTGACAAATAGTAAAAAACAATCTTTTCAGGTTTTGTCTGGCCCCAAGGATACCACAACAGAAGAAGACGCTTTAAAATCATCGGGAGAAAAAGAGTCTACAACAAAAGAAGATAGAGAACCGCACCCTAAAGTTTCTTCTGCAGTATCATTTTCAGAAAAAGATGAAATTTTTAAGATCAACGACAATGAAACAATAGCAGATCAATCAGATAATACAGAAACTTCCACTAAGATTATAGAAGTCGATTTAACAAAAACACCACACGAAAGCAAAAGTGTCTCTGAAGAAAAACCGGAATTGCAGACAGAGGCTAGAATTGAGGCCGCTGATTTACATACGGCCGCTGATAAAGGTATAATTAAAATTTTACCTGATGATTCAACTATGGAGGATGTGGAAAATGAAAATTTAGAACCTGATAAGTTTGTTGATTATCAAGACTCCTCTGTGACACCTATTTCACCCAGACGGATCTCGAAATCATTGAAAGATAGTCAAAGCAGCAGCAGAAAGAGTAGCATCTATGAAACTGAAAGTTACAAGGTTTTGTCAGAAACTGTCGAACCTGATGAAGTTAGTACAGGTATTTTAAAAAAATCAAGTTTTATTGATGATGAAAATATAGAAGGAGAAACACTTGATAACACATTGAGAAGAGATAATTCTTTTAGTAGAATTCCTAGCGTCAGTGACAATGAGATTTATTACAGCCATTCAGAAGTCAATGGCAGAAGAAAACGATTTCGAAAAAAAGGAAAAATTAAAAGTCGATTGTCCTTAAGATCAAAAAGTGAAAATTCTGAGAGAGATTACGAGTCTAGTGGGTTCATGGACTCTGGTTTTGAACCTAGTCCGCGGTTAGTTCAAAGACGCATTATGAGTCCTCGGCTACAAGCTTACTATCAACAACGAAGAAGTGCTAAGTTGACGGGAAAAGTAGATAGTAAAATACCGGTGAGAAAACCTGGAGATAAAAAGGCTGTCGATATGAGATCTGTGACGCAGCGGTTGCAAACAAATATGAGAAGGTTAATATGAATGTTCGTCTTAAATTTGTTATTATATTACTCTAACATCATTTCTTTTTTCCAGATATTACTGTGAAAGAAAAATATTTCAGCATTTATTAGAGTTGAAACGACTGCAAATAAGAACAAGCAAGGCAAACGAAGCTGTTTTAGTTAAACGAACAATTGACGAATACAATAAGTCTAGCCTGGCTACTGTGGGATTAGGTCCATATAACAGCACAGATTACTCATTTAGTACTTTTGAAAAATTTTTGTATGAGAGCTTGAGAAAATTACAAAAGAGTGGCAAAAAACATCTCGACAATTTGCCTGAAAGACCCATTGACTTTGATTATGGTGAGAGCGAGTTGTATAAAATGACCGGCATACCTGACAACCCTTGCTTATGTACAAGCAAGACACATCGATGTTTCCACGCTGTACATGCATACACCGGTATACCGTGCTCTGCTTACAGTGAGTATAAGGCATCTTGTTGCTATTTTATTAATGTATAAAAAAATGCTATTCCAAAAAGAAATATTATTTTTTGTACGATATCAAGTTTCTATTTTGCAGTTCCTTATAAATGGAATCATCATACGATGCCGAAACCTGCTACCGCAGTGTCAAAGACGAGATCTAAAGGGTTTTTACCTAAAATCAATTCGAAGCCACCATCTGGTAAAGCTCACGTTACACTTGAAGTCTCCCATGGAACTGAAAGGCAGTTGATTGCACTACCGGCTGAAAAACTTGATAAAAACAAAAGATATTATGTAACTTTTACCGTCAAAGGTTCTGAACCACCATCTGACAATGACAATCCTTCACCAAAAACTTCCAAAACACCAAAAAGTGGCTGAAAAAAGTACCTAATGTTGAACTTGGTCGTTATCTTATTGAACGAATACCAACTTAATTTGCATTGTGTCCCAATATAATCATACTAACTATAATTTTGTAGGTAGTGTAATTGAAAATTACAAAATAGTTATGTACTTATGGTTATGTAAGTTCATATACTGCGTCTAGAAGATGGTTACAGGTAAATAAGAATATCATAGTGTTTGAAACTCCCGTCCATTGTGATTGTAAGGTATACAAATATCGTTAACTGATAGGCATTTGAATTAAGTGAGAATAAACAAAATAACTACAATTATTTAATAACCCATCAGGAGAAAAAAATATTTGTCTACATATTATGAACTTGTCCTATTTTTTGATAATTATTTAGGTAAATTAACTTTCACATCAGCCTATCAGAAGCCCACTGCTGAGCAAGGCCTCTTTCTCACATGGAGAAG
>DVQO01000658.1:0-14254 GCA_018231785.1 Danaus gilippus | reverse complement strand
AAGAAGTAACAAACATACACACACACTCACAAACTTTCGCAATTATAATATTAGTGGGATATTACAGATTCTATGTAAATCGAGTTGTCATTAAGAGTATAAGTTATTTCGGCTTATCCATGGTGATCGTGGTCGGTGGTCGGCTTTTGAACATGAATGTAACTTCGCCATCGATTGCAGTCATTAGAATTCCTTACCGCTTTATTGAAATATTATAAAAACTATATTAATATTACAATTCATCGATCATTTAACTTAGTAACATAGAAGGTTGGTTTAAAAAAATATCTTCTGAGACTACTAAAGTTCCTTTAATTATTTTATTGTATGGTGTAAGGATTTAACATTATATGGTCCGGCAGGTCCCCAACGTGCGCGCCGGCCCGCCCGCCACCACACAACAACGGCCGCAAGGACAGTTCGTTAATCAACACGTGCAGTTCTCACAGGTAATACTTAGCTAATGCCTACATTAACTTCGGCTTATTATTAAATATATGTTCCATTATAAAAATTTCAATATTAATTACATATATATATCAGGAATAATATCAAAATATATGAAATAATCTATATCATAAATTTATATTTTTATACAAGCGTCATTTCTTTTTAAAACACGTTATCGAAATTTTAAAAAATGTTTAAACCAAATGCCACCTTCAGTAACCTTAGATACAAAAGAAAAGTTTAAATGACATTCTTATTCAAAATTTTCTTATAACTCTCAAACCGTTTGACGATAATATTCTATATATACAAACATTTCCTATATATACAAATTTTTCCATCAGTATCATTAGTATTAGGAATTTAAGTGATATATTTCCCACGTCCCCAGGGCGGTGTGAGTGCGAGCACTCAAAGTATTGTGAACGCTATGACGGCTCAAGTACAAGCAGCCCTGGCCGCGGGGCGCGCTATCGCCCCCGGGACCAGGCTGCTGGGGGCTGACGGGGCTGTGGGAGTCGTCAGACATGACCGCTCTGTGGCGCTGGCTGTTCTACCACATTCAGGTATATATATATATATGACTTCTGGTATATAATTTTTTCACAATTAATAATTATTTAGTGATTAATTTATCACTATTTGTTAAAAAAATCCTTAAAAGACGTTAATATAGCAAAAATTTGAGCTTAAACTTTCTTCTGTTAATCTGCTTCAAATGTGAATACGAGGAATTATCCAATGGTAGTTACGCGGATTTACACTATCCCCGACGATATGTAATAAATAATACAATACATACAATAACATGTATGTTCTATGTCATTCCACAGCCGCTCGTGGTATGGTGAACGCCGCTCGTCCTCACGCGCCGCCGCCGCTACGACAGGAGACGCCTGTTGCTGGTTCGTGTATTTAAAAAATAGAAATATGTAGAATATTATAAAAAGAAATGTGATGATTAACTGAAAATATATGATGTTTAAACTATATACTGTCACAATGTAGAAATGTCAACATCTTAGTCTTTGGTTCGTAACTCAAGCTTAAGAAACTGACTCTTACCTGTAAATAGTAAAAGATATAATGAAAAGAAACAAAGGTATACAAAGGTTTCTTCATAATACGTCAAATACAAAAAGTGATGTGTTAGTTCTGTTTTTCGATAGTTATTTCTGCCGAATATTGCCGGTTATACAAATGAATACATGGTACATTCCTCCCAGCAGGCGCCGCTCGCAGTGCTCCCCCGCCGCCCTACCCCGGCCTACGCGCTCCGCCGCCGCCACCCTACCCGCAGCTCCAACAGGTACGGACACCGTACACATACCTCTCCACCTTCTAAGATATTGACTTTATACTCATCAAATGATACATATCAATGAACAGAAATTATTGAAATTAATAACGTGTATTAATTACAGTAAAATTGACTTTGATAACATCAAACTTAGAAGGTTAATCAGAGGCGTTTATATACAAATATAATACCCGTAATACTAATAATGCATATAAGTGCAGTTATAGTAATTGTATTAAACTCTGTTATGAAAAATTAAAATTCGATTTTTTGTGCATGTCATAATATTTTTTTGAATCTAATTGTTATGGTATTTCGTTGTTCTCCCCTATAAAGGGACGCAGATTTTAAAGCTTTAAATGTATGCTACAAGGCGACGGTTCATATTTATTCAGGATCTTAATAAAGATTTAATAAATATGATCCATTAATATTTGTTATTCTGCTTAAATGTGACCGCATCCCAGTATAATGTTACATGTTCGGACGTAACGTATCCAGCAATATTAATTCATTGATCGGTGAAGGATTAACGTTTATCAAACGAGCCGAAACGCTCATGAATCATGCAAAGCTTCAGAAACTAATATTGCATGGGTATACCGTACGCTGGCTCCCCTTTCATGCGTCTGTCGCGAAACATTCGTATAAAGTAGTGTGAGTGAAAGGGGCGCCGTGGTAGCGGAGGATGATAGGCGATACAGGCGTGTTGTTGCATGTCGGTGATTGGTTGTCCGGCAGGCGCCCTTTGACGCGGACGCGTGGGGCGACTGGCTGCACCGCCGCCCGCTGCTGCTGCAGGTACCGCTCCTGCTGCAACCCCCTCCCCTCCCCCTCCCGACACCTTGCCTGCCCTTAGACACAATCGCAGAACATTTCTGACCGTTTACCTTAGAAGTACCCTCAACTTTCTAAATGGCTTCTCATTCTAAATAGTCTAAGACTACGTAACTACTCCTCTGTGACACCTATAATCTTCTATGATCACTTATTAGAATGTTGATGTGGTGTTCTAGAACATTCCCTAGACCCTGCACTCTAGAGAACACAGTCCTCACTTAAATATACGAATGTAGTATATACCAAATTAGTGGAACAATATTTTTTGGGCGAATAATAGAATAGCTGAATCACATTTTGCATGAATGAACTGCAATTTTGTATCGATTGAAGGACTCTACAGACTTTTGCTTCGTTTAATGGAAGTAACTCTATATTTAAAGTGACACCTTCCTTTCCCCTCTACGTGTTTCCGTACTTCCAGACACACATTATTTCTTCTCGACTGCTCCCTGTAATATAAAACAGATGGATACCTACAGCGAATGTTCCACCTCTAGGGCCTTGTCACTACTAATCACCTCGTAGTAAGAGCTTGTTTGCTTGCTCGTAGCACGCATGCGTACTGATTAACTTCTAATTTCTTTTCAGCATTTCCTCTAACAATACACTAACCACTAAGATATTAACCTTATAATTTTATATTACTACAAATGTATCAGGTCGCAGGTAGGATTCGTCAAAATTTGCTTTTTTTATTCGCTCGGTGATGGATTTCATCAGACTTTGGCTATTGTGATCGTTTATACTGTAATAATTAAGTTCTTAAAAATAAACATTAAAAAAGGAATTAAAAAAATTAAAAAAGGTTTTTTAAATATATATCTAGCTAATTAATATGTTCACTACTTTTATTATTTAATTTCTTTGAATATCTATTTAGGCCATATAATTTAACATTGTTATATTAAAAATAATTTGTTGATGTATACTGACTTTTCTTTTCAATCGGTAGCCACACAATTGAACACAGCCTTATTATTATTTTGCTATAGAAATTTTTATGCAATTCTTTTCACCTTAAGTAGCGCTAGATCAATAAGGCGATAACACTGCACCCTTTTCTTAAGAATGTAAAAGCAAATTCCGCATTACTTGATATTTTTTAGAAAACGAGCTTGTAGAGAATTTTAAGACGTTCGATCTTTGTTTATTTTTTTTACAATAGCAGTTATATCGGACAATGTAATAGAATAAATTAAATAATGCATCGCTCCCTCAACGAACCGAATCGAATCGTGCGGACCGAGATACCGAGCCGCGGAACGGATCGCGACCGACGATGAGAGAGTCGACGGTGCGCGAGCGTCGAGGAGCGATGTGAAAACAGACATTTAACCGTCAGAACGTAAACCAGGAGCAACCGTTGCTTCTGGAGGAGCTGTTGGAGCAGGAGAAGCGCGAGCAGGAGCGGGAGGGGGGCGACTGGGGAGCGGCGGGGCCCGGGCCGGCGCCCTCAGCGCCACCCGCCGCCGCCGCTGCCCCCACAGTGCCACTGTTTGCTGGTTCCGCCCCACCCCAACCTCCTACGCCTCCCGACCGTGCGCTCTCCGACGCCGATCATCACGCTCGCCTTGTCTACGAGCAGTGGCTCAAGCAGTACAACACCTTCGCGGCCGACCAGCTGCGCTACTATGAGCAGGAAGTGCAGAAGTTGCGCAAGATTCGCAAGGTGAGTGTCAAGTAGAGTGCTTCTGTGTTCGTGCGCTTTGTAGTCGCGTGTTTGCGTCCTCCGGTCGAAAGTCACACTTCTTTTGCAGGTTTCCGTCGGGGGTGTTGGCACCTGTGTTAACCGAATGTCAATGTGTACTAACGGGGGGCTGTAGATATCCTCTTTGTCTTTTATTCCCTACACTGTTAATGTTATATTTTCAGTCGCTGAATAGTAAGCAGCGCCAATTAAGAAAATCCGGAAATGAGTTAATGCCTAACGATGCTGCTGAACTCCAACGGGTTTCGACAGAGCAGCAGGCGCTTCAGAAACATTTAGAAGCTGCTAGAAAACAGGCTAGACAGCATAGTATGCTAATACAGGTACTTTTAAAACATATATGCACATATGTATGCCTCTGATGATATTTTTAGTGCTATATTTCATAATAAATTTTTCAGGAGTACGAAACAAAACAACGTCAAACAAATCCACAGCTAGCACAACAGACCATTATAAACCAATCACAAATCGGAAGTCAAACAGTCTTTGCCCAAAATCAAAACATTACACAAAACCAACAAATGCAACAACAGACAATCAATCGTACTATGCAAATAGGCCTTCAAGGGTCGCAAATACAACAGCAAACGTTGATACGAACACAGCAAACGGTTCTCGGCTCTGACGGACAACCGATGTCGCAGCAAAGAATCGGCCTCGTCACCTCGCCAATGAATACACAAGGGAGGATCCTGCAAGGTGGTCGGACGCTTGTAATCGAGCAGGCGGGGGCACCGCAGCAGCAACTTGTCCGACAGCTGTCCGGTGTACAGGATAGGCCGCAGTCGGTGGGGGGTATCGTCCAATTCAGCCAGCAGCAACTTGGTGGCGTGCGAGGCCCTATGCCTACTGGTGGGCCAGCCCCGAGAACACCAGCCCGTCCAGCAATGTCGCCACTTCACGTACAATCACCTCACTCGCAGTCTCCTCATCACTCGCTCGCGCCGCAGTCCCCCCTGCATCCCATGCAGTCGCCGATGCAGTCTCCACTGCACTCGCAACAGTCGCCGCTTCACCACACGTCACAGTCGCCCTTACATCCTTCGACGCAATCGCCTCTCCACTCGCAGCAGTCGCCGATGCATGTGCAGCAGAATTCTAATATGACTCAGCAGAGTCCGATGCATCCACAACAGAGTCCGATGCTCCCACAGCAAAGCCCGATGCATCCTCAACAAAGCCCTATGCACCCTCAGCAATCTCCGATACACCAACAGTCACCCATGCATTCTCAGAATCAAATGACTACCCAACATTCTCCGATGCATCCTCAGCAAAGCCCTATTCATCCCCAACAAAGTCCTATGCACCCACAGCAGAGTCCCATGCATCCGCAGCAGAGTCCGATGCACTCACAGCAGAGTCCAATGCATCCACAACAAACTTCGATGCATCCTCAGCAGAGTCCAATGCATTCCCAACAATCACCGATGCATATGCAACAGTCACCAATGCACACACAACAGTCGCCGATGCAATCCTCGATGTCTCCCCAGCATTTCTTGCAGCAACTGCAAGCTCAAAGGACGAGTCCGCAATTGCCAACTCCTAGTCGTAGTCCACAGGTTGGTTAATGCTGATTCTTATTAATATTATTTACAAAATTGTGTATTAACATTAGTCATAATATATTGTTCTAGATTTATCAACAATCGCAAATTCAAAGTCCAGTCGCTTCTCACTCTCCCCAAATGCAAAACGTAAGACATGGTTGCTACAGCTTAGTTTTTATATTGGTATGTTTATTTAGTATTTTCATTTATATAATGTTTTTACCTTTCATAGGCTGACTACACCTCGGGCAGATTTCCCCGGCCAACATCGGGTTGCTCTCCACTACCGACCCGTTTTGCAAGACCACCTCATCACCAGCAAGGTACAATTTCTGTACTTGTAGCTTTATGATCAAATACGTTTTAACTGATGAACAAAATAGCTTAAAAAATATTTTCTTCAAGGTATGAGAGTAGGAGTGCCTTTTGTTAATCGTCAACAAACATCACCACTAGGAAGTCCACAACCTCTTCCATCACCAGGAAATAATGCCAATGAAATGACGGTAAGCATATAACAAGAAACCGCGAAATACCAATAAGTACAGCCTTAAAATAAAATATTTAACGAGTGATCAACGTTTCAGCGTCAACAACTGCTTCAGCGTCAGCAATACAGCCCTATGGGAGGAGCGCCATCATCTCCATCGTTATCTCGTTCGCCGCACGTGGCACGCACGCCCACTCCGTCTGCGTCACCAGCCGCCTCTCCTGCGCCTCATCATGACCACGGTGGCGGACACCACCACCATGTAGCTCCAATTCCCCCTGGTTATAGATACTTTAAGCCCGGCCTGTACGGCGGAGCACCCGTCTGGCCTAACAAGGACGACGACAGGCGACGTGCGACCCATATAAACAAAGTATCCATTCTTAAACGCCGAACCCCACCCAGACCAAGATTCGCGGGTAAGACGGCGCCTTGTAGCGACCGCTCGGAGGATGCCGGAGACTCGACCGACGCCAGGCAATACGTTCTCTATTCATCCGATAACGTCGAATATTCTACTACTTCGGACGACGCAACAGGCATGACTTTTTATAAAGAGGATGATGATGACGATTTTCAAGAATTTGTCGAGAATTTGGATGATGATGACATTGTTGTAGTGGAGCCTGGTGATATCTCTCCAGAGGAACGCATAGCCACAGAAGAAGATTTCGAAGAACTTATCGACAGTGGGAAACCAGAGGACGAGGTGGAGGAAGAAGTTTCTCAAGAGAAGCCCATTACGAGGACAGAAACAACGACTAAGACTGTCGCAGTAATAAGTCTAGCACCAGCAAAGCAGCCGTCATCTAATATGCAACAATATAAACTACTAAATCCCTCTCAAAGCTCCGCATTAACGCGCCTACCGGTATTAAGTGCTACAGTGATTTCACCGCACTCTAACGCAAAAATTTTAAATGAGGTCTCTCAAGCTACGGTTGCGTCCGTTTCTATAGCTAATCACACTATATCCGTTCCGGTATTAAAAAGTCTTTCTGTCCCAATCGCTAATGTCACCGGCCATGCAAGCGGGATGGCAAAATCACAAATCAAAAAAGTTCCCTTGAACATAAGTAATTCACCAATGACAGTAAATATGTCATCCTCTCTGTCAAAGCCAATAAGCTCGGTTATAAGTGTAATATCTTCAAATGTAAAAAATGCGACAGTTAACCCGGTTATAACGTTGGCTACATCTAACACAGTTGCTGGTACGACGAGAGTTCCAGTACCTTTACTGACGCAACATCAAGTTAAGCAAAAAATAGTAAAAACTATTGAGAAACCAATGGCTTTATCATTGTCTAACACAAAATTGTCAAGTCTTTCGGTAACTCACGACGCAACATTACCAGCCAAAATTTTCCAAGATGATGTCGCTTCACCTGATAGTACTGTATCTACGGAAAGTAATTTAGAAATGCAAAACCCTACTTCATCACGACATATAATGTCGATTTCGTCACAAGATCACGCACAGAAAGAGCAAAAGTCTAGCATTTTAAAGGAGTCAAATAAAGACATCGATATAGAGTCTGAAATAAGTAAACAAACTGAACTTCCGCATACTATTTGTCTCTCCGACAGAACCCCACTTCTTCTTGGCAAAGCAGATATTAAAAGTCCCGACCCCATACCCGAAAAAATACCTGATAATATAATGGAAGGTGACGATGAAGATAAGCCTGAAGATAACCTCCAAAGTCACCTTCTACTATCATATAATAAGACAATACAAGATCAAAGTATTCTAAATCCGCCTGCTACTGATAAAAAACCTGAAGAAAATGTGGTAAAAACAATTAAAGCCATTGCTAATCAAACCAAAGAAATGGTCATAGACTCTAACATGCAAATTACCTCAGATTTAACACAAGATTCAGTGCAGATTTCGATACCATCTCCTACGCCGTCGCAAGAACGATATTTGAACGACATTACTATGCGTGAACATTCGGAAACGGTTGAAGGTAACCAAAAACATGTCGAATCTTTTGAAGAAATGCTCTGTTTGATAGAAAATATAACAGATGAAGCAAAGAAATTCGCGATGAAACAATCTAACCCTAAAACCAGCTCAGCGCCTACTCCGAGTAATGTTCCGCAGGCTAAGAATCGTAATCTTGTGTCAAAACAAGAAGTTAAAGAACAAGAACAATCCTCTTTTCCACCAAGGGAAGTTGAAAGGCTCAATCTTCAGTCTGCTACAGTACCACAACTGTCTCCTTTATCTCAACCAGCCGAATTAACGTCTAACATGGCAAATGTATCACAACAGCTGCGAACTATAATGTCTTCGCTCAACACTAACACTTCCAAAGTTGAAACACAAACAGTTATGAGGAAATCTAGTGAACCTACTACTCCAACGCAAGTCAATTTTGAAAATTTGCTTCCATCATCTAAAGTTGAAGTAACGACTTCAAGACCATCCCCTATACAGAAAATGGAAAAACCTCAAACTTCTACTTCTTGTTCTGAGCCAGTACCAATGAGTGCTGCACAAGTAATAGGATCAAGAGTCAATGCGTTGTCTTCTGTTGGACAAGTTCGAAAATCTCCAACAGTTTCACCTATTAGTTCACCAGTTGGCATATCGAATCAAAACCTTATGAAGTCTCCAGCACAATCTCCTTTAATAAATAATCAATCGTATAATGTAAATGATGAACCGCAAACGACATCCATGTCCACGCAAATATTACAAATGCCAGCTCTATCTAAAATACATAGTAGTTCATCAGTACCTACTTCACTTATACACGGAAACAATATTATTACAACTAGTGTAAGCAATTTCCAAAAGTCACAAACGTTACCTTCGAGTATTTTAGGCCATACTTTATTACAGCCGACGAGACAAATAAATACAAGTAATTTACAATTCAATCCACAAAGTATAAGTTCTAGTCAACCGCCTGCCTTAGTCATGACTTCGAGGACAATAATTGGTAACAAAGAATCAGCACCCAATGTCACTGTACGTACACATAGTATCGTCAGTCCGGGAATGAATCAAATGCAAAGTAAAGTTTCACAGGGCAGTATTAACTTTATAACATCTTCGAAACTGTTACACACACAACTGACGTCACCACTAAAACGATCAAAATCGACAGATGAACCAAAGAGTGAAGTGATCGTCGGTCACATTCAACCTACAAAACGACACAGTGTTGAATCAGTGACGGTTAAATCTGAACCAATGGAAACTGAAGAATCCAATAATGTGCCAACAACCACGCCTGAAAGTTCAGTTAATAAAATAATACAGCAAAACGTAGTTAATCAGAGAAACGATGAGTCCCAGAATGTGTTACTGAAACAATTACTACAAACTACCACTACTTCGTCAAGTGTAGTTCCTCAAAGAACAATGACAATCCAAAGAACGGCGCCTGCGCTAGGTACTATTCCTTCGTTAGAAGCACAACTGGCTAGACCATCGATACCACCCCCGACGCTTTCCCTCTCACAAGAGGTCGATATACCTAAAAACTCACCTCGACACATAACATCTGTGAGTTCCCATTTCGCAACTCGTTCGATGCAGTCAACTATGTCTACATCTACTTTATCTCCTCTCATACAGACGTCAACGCAATCTTTAATGGACGTAAGAAAGCAACCGATGAAAATAATAAATAAGGAGGAAACTACGCCACTGCCAGAGTGCTCTCCAACAATGAAAACTTTACCAATGTATCCGATGAGTATAGATAACCAACATCAACCTATAAAGAAGGAAGTGGCCCCACCGCAACAAAGTCCCGTACATCGTCCATTTACTCCCTTAGATGTAAAGAAAGAATTGCTAGATGAAAGCTCTCAGCAATCAGCGACCTCTGGTGTATCAACAGCTTCAGATCAAGGAAAACTAGAACAACCGATGAAAGAAGAATATCCTGAAAGCATTAGTATGGAACACTCATCAGACATAAACCCGTCCGAAACGCCTTCTGAGGCTAAGAAACGTAAGCGTCGAGAATACCAACAAAAGAAACGTAAACAAATGCAATTGAACATGAAAGCTGCTGCTGAAAATAACATGAGCTCTATCAATGCTAAAAAGAGACCTCGTAAGGGTTCAAGGTATGAAGAGGACTATGATACGTTTATAGATAATTTAATGGCGCAATTGAGACTACTACCGCCTATGCAAATTCAAGAACCCTCACTGACTACTAATTTTGCTGTTTGTCCATTATTTGGTTCCGGTGATTTAACTAAACTCAAAAATCAGGACTATGATATTCTCAAGGGTGACTTATTAGGGGAGTTCGGTAATGCTAAAATCCCTAATGTAGCTGATTATTACAATACTAAACCATTTGGCGATGAAGAACCCTTACCAGAGAAATCTACCGCTTCTACTCAAAGAGGATTTTATGACCAAGAATTTCAACCCATTGTATTTGATGAAGATCCAGAGGATAAGAAACTTGATTTTATTTGCAAAGAAAGAGATACGGAAACACCTGATACTATTGTTAGTTGTTCAAGTCCTGAAGGCTATGAAATTGAGCTTGACGACAGTTTTCCCTTCCTTAAACCTATCGATGATGATGATGAAGATGAAGACGAAGAAGCATCTCCATCCGGAAAAGTTTCCCCCATCATACCTCTCATAGCTCCTATTCCAATTAGAGTTAAACCTTGTTCACTGTATCAGTTGAAAGACGAAGAAGATAATCAGAAATCACTCAAGTGCTTGGATTCAGATGCTCCTCTCAAGACGAAAGGCGACGACTCTCCTAGTAGTACTGAGAGTAATGAAAACGTTACAGTAACTCTAACTCTTACATCTGGCGCTGCCGAAGATATATTAGGTGTATTGAAAGAATTGGCCGGAATATTGCATATCCCTCCACCGACATCGTATCAAATCATCGAACGCACGGCTACCCCACCATCACACAAGTTGGGTCTATATAGATCTAAAGGCAAGGATGGTAAAGAAGGGACGCCTATTGATATACAAAGTATATTAAACGGGGCTGCCAAATTCTGTCGCCATTGTGACGTTGTTATCTTAGATTCAGTGGTGAGAGCGAAAGCATCAGAGTTTCCTCTATTAGCAGCAAACAAAGGAAATGCTGAAGAAATTCTTTGTGATAGTGATTCAGAGCTATATTTCTGTAGTACACAGTGTTATGAACGGTTTGCCTGGCGACCAACTAACATTATATTGGACGGCAAAACTAAAATTGCTAACGTTAAAGAAGATAATAAATCAGACGTCGAAACTAATCTTT
The DNA here is from genome assembly GCA_018231785.1 of Danaus gilippus. Lineage (NCBI taxonomy): Eukaryota > Metazoa > Arthropoda > Insecta > Lepidoptera > Nymphalidae > Danaus > Danaus gilippus. The sequence goes on along the minus strand of DVQO01000658.1, from coordinate 2,649 downwards.
CCAAAGACAGAGATGATTTCGACACAGCATCTACTGAAAGCATGGAAACTGACGATTTGGATATAAAACCAGACATCAAAGACGAAAAAATGGATTTGTCTTTCATAGACTCCTTAGATAACGACGAATTGATGAAAGAGGTCGGCGATGACGTCAGCGCTCTGAATGAAGACTTGAAGAGTATCGAACAGGACGAAAAGAGTAATCAAAGCGTCGAGACGGAGAAGTTCAAGGGGATTCGGTACAAGACATGGTCACCAGGCTGCATCGGACCACCCATCAAATATAAACGACCTACGGATCGTGAGCTCACCGAACTCGTGTTCAGAACGGGAGTGGCCATCATGCCCGTCACCAATGAAGACACCCGGAAATGTGAACTATGCGGTATACAAGGAGACGGAGTGGCGGACGGTGTGTCGAGGCTGCTGAACTGTGACGTCGACAGATGGGTTCACTTGAATTGTGCTCTGTGGTCGGAGGGCGTTTATGAGACAGTCAGTGGAGCCTTAATGAACGTGGACACGGCATTGGTGGCCGGGTCTAACGCGACGTGTGCGGTGTGTCGCCGTCTGGGAGCTACCGTGCGTTGCTTTAAAGTCCGCTGCGGAAGTGTCTACCACTTGGGGTGTGCTGTCAAAGACAATTGTGTCTTTTACAAGAATAAAACCGCCTTCTGCGCATCTCACGCCCCTAAGGTAAATTTCACAGTATCTTTTTAAAAATTAGCTACTAGTTTATAAGTCAATCAATAATTCTATTCAAAACAATGTCTAGAACGTTTAGCAATTGGATTATTTTAATTACCTAAAATTTTTGTGTCATTTAATAAAATAAATAAATGTATTAAAATAATAATAACACATTAAACTGCATTGGCAAACTGCACCCTTGGAGTAGAGCAGGTGTTTATAATTAGTTATCATCCCAGAAAATATACAAATTATATTCTAAGACCTAAGTAACTAACTAACCTAACCGTACCATTCAACAGAACGAAAAAGACAACGAGCTAACAACTCTGAGTGTGGGTCGGCGGGTGTACGTGTGTCGTGACGAGCAGCGCCAGGTGGCGTCCGTGATGCTGCACTCCGACACCAACCACCTCATCCGTGTGGGAGGACTCATCTTCCTCAGTCCTGGACATCTTCTCTCCCATCAACTCGCAGCTTTCCATACGCCAAATTACATCTACCCCATCGGCTACAAAATCGTATGATATAGTTTTGTTTTTACTTTTTAAAAAAACACGTCATTTGGAACTGAATTGAAAGATTTAGAAAATAATTCATTATATGTTTGTCGTTTTCTTAAAACAAAAGATTTGATTCAAATAAAGATAAATACATTATATCATACAAGGAAATATTATTGATCTGATCACACTTGTTTTTCGTCGGTCAGGTTCGTTTCTACTGGTCGATGCGTCGCGCGAACAGTCGCTGTCGCTACGTGTGTTGGATCTCCGAGGACGACGGCCGGCCGAGGTTCCACGTGCGAGTACAAGACGAGTCCAGACACGAGATGAGCGCGCCCACACCGCGCGCCGCCTGGGCTGCCGTGAGTACATACCGACACTCTACCCTATTATACGTATATGTTATAAAATAATTCCAAGTTAATCAATCATTATTCGTATCTTCTTAGGTTTTGGATGCCGTCGCCGCTCTAAGAGACGGACGGAAGGAAGCGGGCGAGGAGGGCGTCTTGAAACTGTGGCCCAACTATGTGACCGGGGAAGATCTATTCGGGCTCACGGAACCCGCTGTCGTTAGGGTACTAGAAAGTTTGCCAGGTATCGAAACGTTGACGGACTACCGGTTCAAGTTTGGTCGCTCGGCGCTGCTCGAGGGAGGGCTGGCTGTCAATCCGTCGGGGTGCGCCCGCGGGGAGCCGCGCTGTGCCCGCTCATGGCGACGGGCGACCCGCTCCCTGTTGCCCGCGCCGCCCGTGCCCACGCCGCAACCCACCGCGCTCACCCCGCACGACCCAGCCCACCAGACGCACCCCGCCTGCCCCTACTCTAAACAGTTCGTACACACCAAGAGCAGCCAGTACAAGAAGATGAAGCTCGAGTGGAGGAACAACGTCTACCTGGCCAGGTACCGGCGACAAACCTCGACGTTCCCTAACTTAATGCTCCTTCATATTCAATTTCTGATTTAATGTTTACGGTTGCAGATCCAAGATACAAGGCTTAGGGCTCTACGCAGCCAGAGATCTCGAGAAACACACGATGGTGATAGAGTACATAGGAGAGATCATACGTTCAGAACTCTCCGAGATCCGGGAGAAGAAATACGAGGCTAAGGTGAGTCGAGTTCGAGTAGAGATGTTTCTATCTGTTATAATAGAAGTGTTAACGGAGGGCCGTGTGTTGTAGAACCGCGGCATCTACATGTTCCGCCTGGACGAGCGGCGCGTGGTGGACGCGACCCTGTGCGGCGGCCTGGCGCGGTACATCAACCACTCGTGCCAGCCCAACTGTGTGGCCGAGACCGTGGAGGTGGACCGACATCTGCGGATCATCATCTTCGCTAAGAGACGCATCGCGCGCGGGGAGGAGGTCGGTTTGGGAAATACTTACCTTATTATACCTAGGGAGCGTTCAAGTATTACGTAACGCAATTTTCGAAGATTTTTGACCCC